>JAIUCV010001219.1:0-144428 GCA_026724425.1 Erythrophleum ivorense
GAGACTATGTAAGCTTGAGATGGGGGAATTTGAACAATTATTATGAAAGTGAGATGGAGCATTTAGGGAATAGAGAATAGATAAGGTCTAGCAAACAAAGGAAGAAGGGTTTGTTCAAGAGTGAGATCATAAAAGGAGGATGGAGAGATTTGGGGGCGAAGGTTGACTAATATGGAAAATAAAGAGAACTATGGGAAAGTGAAAATTAGGAAATGGACGACAGAGAGGGTGTAATTAGAGATAGAGAACATAAAAGGTAAAGAATGAAAAATTAAGAAAGTGAGTAATAGGGAAAATGGGAAGGAGTCTAATGCAAAACTAAAATTAGGAAAAATGAAATATCTTAATTCTTTTTGGCCATTTTTGGCATTTGTTAACAACCAAAAATTGTTAATTAACCATCATAAATTACAATTCATTTACCCATGGTTCAAAAATTGCTAGGGATTGACACAAAAACCATCAGGAATTATTATTTTTTTTATGGCTAATCAACTGTCATTAATGGTGCATTTATTGGTGGTTTTTTTACAACCACCACTAAATGCATGCCACAAATCGCCTATTTTCTTATAGTGTCTCTTAAAAAACTAGCAGCATAAGTAAGTAATTTATTCCACTAACTACTACGTAACCTAGTGAGAAAGGATAGTAGAATTTTGAATAGGGGGAGGGGAATAAAGTTTTGAACATGGGAATGGTATTAAACTCTTACCTCTCTAATTCAAAATCAAAGAGTTCTACCTCAATGAAATCAATGGGGGTCGAGATGTAATAATGAGTGGATGAATGAAGGAGAGCAAGCTATTCTTCGAAAGATGAAGCTTCTAATTTAGGAGACTAGGGTTGAAGTGGGAAATTTTAGGATGGGCTTATATGTCAAGTCTAATTCATCCTTGGAGTTCTTATTTGATTATACATCAAAATGTATAAGAGATTTTTAATGTATAAATTTATATGATACATTATTTATACTAAACAAGTGATAAGTTCATAATGTATTATGTTAATTTATATTATCAAGTTTAATATAATATACTAAACAGGCCTTAAGTACATAATTTTTTTAGTAATAATATGATAAATGTATAATTCAATTAAAATAAACTATACACTTGTTAGAATTTTATTAAAAAATGTCTAATAATCAATACATAAAAAATTGTATTTAATTTTTTTTATTTTATCTTATATGTTTTATCAGTTGGCATGTGGCCCTTTTGTCAAATTTGTCTTAGCTTAGAATTAGTCTTATATATATATATATATATATTGGTTTAGGTGTTTTTATATATTGCATATATGACATATATACAGCTATATATATAGTTTTTCATTATATTATTTTATTTTGATGTAAATAAATAAATATGTATATAAGTTTTGCACTATTTATAACAAAAGAGATGTCTTGGAAGCATGGTTTACAGGTGCTTCACTTCTCCTTTAGAGTAGGTTTAAATCTTAGCAAGGCAAATTTTGCCACTTCATATTAAGGACCAAATCAACCAATGGTTCACTATCTTGTTTTGGCGAAAACCCATTAGGTATTACTATAAATTATTGGCACATAAAGTTTAGGTGACCTTTTTTTGCTAGCTAGGGTTATAAGTTGAAAAATAAAATTTAATATTATTGGTAAAGAAATTTACTATTCACTTATAGTTGTCGAACTAGTCAAAATTACTGAATTTTTAATGGTTTGTAGTATAATACTTACCAGGTCATCTCTCACGGAGCTATTAATCAAATCAATTAGTTTAGGATGTGAAAATATAAAATTATGATAATTAAACTAAATAGTAAATTAATTAATAAAATGCTATAAAATAAAATTTAATCAGAATAATACGTAACCAATCCAGAATTCTTTTCTTGATAGTTTCATATCCTTATCACCTAAAAATGCCTCTAGTTTGATTTTTAATCTTTTAGTTATTTTAATTAATGTTTCTAAACTACTATTCAAGATTTTTATTAGTTTGTATTGCTAATTAGAATGCAACCATACTTTTGTCAATAATATGTAGTCAAACTGTTTTACACTTGATCAAAGATGCACGTAGAATCTTAACATGGTTTAGAATGAAATTATTTGATTAATCAACTAATTGAATCAAAACACGTTCTCAGATAAATCAAACGAATCAGAATTCATGCAACTAAACTCATTTAACTAGAATGATGCAAATTACATGAAAATAAAGAGAATAAAAACAAAATACATTTTGAAATCAAAATTCAAACCAGAGTTCTATATAAATATGGATTCAAGTTTCCTTTCAAGTTTAAACTCTAGATTGATCACAGAGAAAATTAGAAAGATAAGGAAAAAGATAAAAACAAGAATAAGAAGTAGGAATGATAGAAATGTGTGTATTGATGTCTTCTCCTCCTTAAATAGGTGAAGTTGTCTTCTCCCATAAGAAATCTAATACTAATCTTGAAACTAATATCTAAATCCTTTAATGTCTTAATAAGATAATATCCAAATCCTTGTAGGAGTCTTCTAACTTAATCCTTTTAGGAATCTTCTTTCTTACAAAATATAATTAAAAAATAATTGGGCTTACATTGGATAAATATAATAAAAATGCATTTAAAGTCCTTTAATCTAAATTAAGACCACTTAATATAAAATAAGCCCAAAGTCATCAAATTACTCATAATAATTTATTATTAAGACTAAATATGGGGAATATAAAATATAATAATATTGAAATATCAAATTCCTCCACACTTAGGCTTTTGCACTCTTAGGTAAAACACAAAAATAAAAAAGGAAAACAAAACCAAAGTGCAAAATTGCCAAACTAAACACAATTCAAGTTTTTTAGATATTTAACAATCAAAGGTAATTTTTCTTGCTAATCGAGGAAGAGCAAGTAGCATAGTAATTTCAATTGATAAAAACAATGAATCAAAGTGGTAGCTCCTCACTTGTTATATATTTACTCTCAATTTTCTCAAGTGTTTAGGTTAAACGTTCCTCTCAAATTCAACCTTTTACAACAACACTACCATAGGTTTGTATATCTTCTTAATCTTTACTAACTAAGTCACAAGCAACACATAAATCAAAAGTGTGACGACCCTAACTTCTAATCATGGTACTTATGGTTAAATACATGGTCAATGCTTAGTAATCAAGGTTTAGAGTCATTACTGTAACAACAAAAAAAATAGAGCTAAAAAATTTTGAAGTCTTAAAATTTTTCTAAGTTTGCTAGCTATAACGAGAAAGGGCCTAGTTATAGTGAATGTACCTATTCACTATAGTGAGAAATATTCTAGCTATAGTGAGAGTGACTTTTCACTATAGCGAGAATGCTTCTAGCTATAGCGAGTACGGACATCCCATACAAAAATCAAAAGATTCCTCACCGTAGAGCGCACTGTAGCGAAAACAGGGGTCTAAGACTGATACGTGCTTGTCATAGCGAGGGTTATGCTTTGCTATAGTGAAGGTTAGTCCGAAAAAGTGTAAAAAAAGAGAATTTGACTTCTTAAAGTGTCCAAATCCATTCTTTCTCTTTAAATCGACTTAAGCTTCATCCAAGGTAGAGAAAAGGCTTGAGAGAGAGAGGGAAACTAAGAGAAACTAAGAGAGAAGGAGGGAAGCCAAGGAAGAAAGGTAAGAATCTTTAAAGATCTTCATACTTCTTTTTCTTGATTTTATTCTTCTCCTTTTAAGCTCCCTTTCTATGGGTTGTTGAGTAAGAAAGCTTTGTTCTAACCTAGAATGAGCAAGAAATCCTTGAAAGAAAGTGTGATAAGTTGAGAAATGCAAAGAAAGGAGAAGAAGAGTTGATAAAATTCTAGAAAGAGAGAGAACCCCTAGTTTCTTATATGCTTTGTAGGGTTTGCTATGGAGAACCCCTTGGATTTGTGAATAATTATTGAGTTATAAGAGAGTAATTCTATGCTCTTTGTTGTGTCTAGGCTCAAAAGAAGTAGCTCAATCTAGTTGTGATTGTGAGACTAAGAAGGGAGAAGAGAAATTGAAAGGGAAGGCTTGTATTGGCTTAGAAGGTAGCTCTCCACTCTTTCTTGTTGCATTTTTAGATGTGTAATAGTCATTGTATGCTTATGTGTATGCTTGTATTGTGAGACATGCCATTTGATGTTGTCTTGATGCATTAGTACTAATATGCTTATATTTTGGATTGTGGAAAACTGCTCGGGTGAGGTAGTACCAAAAGGCCCTTGAGATGGGTGAGGTGTGTAAAGTCTCACATCGGCTAGGAAGGTCCTGGGGCTAGTGCATATAAGTGGGGGCAAAGCTTCACGTATTGTTACTTGGTCGCAGTGCAAGCACGCGCTCCCAAGCTTTTTGTCCCTTCCGAGCTTCGAGGGCTTGGTTACCCATCCTTCACTCAGGAAAAGCGCGCGTTGGAAGGGGAAGCTTTGCCCCCACTTATATGCACTAGCCCCAGACCTTCCTAGCCGATGTGGGACTTTACAAGGTGGAGCCAAAAGTCTCTAAACCAAGGGTGTGGCCAATCCAAAAGTCCTAAAAACTCAGGTGAGGTTAGACCAAAAGTCCCTAGAACTTATTCTTGGCATTGATATAATATTCATGGCACGAAAATTATGTGTTGTATAATTGTGAATGGTTTGCATGCTTTGACTTATTTAAATATCTTGATTGCTTTCTTGAATGAGTGTATGAGCTATTGAGATTCCATGAATCTCACCCCTTCCCTCTCCCATCCTAACATGTTAGGTGGAGCTTAAGGAGATCAAAGTGTAAATCAAGGAGCCTAGTTGAGCATGTTTAAGGAGTTGTATAGCTATTTTAGTTCTTTTGATGTAAAGAGCTGTCAAAATGACTATGCACCTATTATTTTTGAGATGTAAATATTTGAGCAAGTATAAAAGTATGTATAAATGATGTATGAACTATGTATAGAGCCAAAGTAATGAAAGTGTGAGATTTGGCCCCCTTGTGGCTTATATGCAATAGTGTATTCTTGGCCGTAGCATAGTGAGTTTAAGATGTATGTTAGTTTGGATCACTTGGGCAATTCATATATACTATGTTTATGTTTTAAAACTTACTCAAGAGGTGCTAGAACATATGGGAGGCCATTTGGACCCATTTTGAACTATTTTGGGTGCTAAAATTGTCAAATTTGTGAGTTCTATCAAAATATGACCAGATGAGCTCTTCTTGGTATGAAATTTGGCATGCCTCTAGAGCTTGTTGAGATCTTCTTGAGAAGCTAAAGTGGATAATATTTGGAGGTCTAGGGAATATTTGGCAAATTGTTGAAGTTGGAGAATTTTGATGGTTTTGGTTATTGTACTGTACAACTAGGTCCAAAAATGAATATATGTTGTTTATAGACCAAACGGTGTCCAATTTTCATGATATTTTATAGGCATAAACTAGATATTTACAGTGACCTATACCAACTAGAAGCACCTCAATCGGAGTTCTGTAGAGGGAGAAATAACTTTCTGAAGTTCTATATCAGTAATAGGGAAGCCATCCGACCTTCGTTATTGTTCCATCAGTTTTTGAGGTCCAAGGGCTATTGAACTGATCTATAATTATTTTTTTTCCCCTAGCTAACATATTTATCTTTCCAAATTGGTATATTTTTCCTAGATTGGATTTTTGTGGAATTAGTTATGAATTTTTGAATTTCATGACAGCAAGCTACATCAGTATCAGGGACAATCGGACCTCTGTCTCTTTTTCGATGTCAAACATGGTCCAGACGTTGAGATTGTGGTTGAAAAGTATTTTTATATAAAGTTAACACTTAGAGCTTTCTAGAAAGCTATGTTTTGCTTGATTCTCATTTTTTTAGAATTAGTTATGATTTTCCAAAGTTAGAGCCAAAAATATGACTTTTGGGCCTATTTGAGAAATTGCATTTTCTTGGTTTTTGGCTTCATATCCATGGTTTATGGGTTATTTGAGGCTATGTACGAGTTGTATAAATGATGTTTGAGTAGAGAATGTAAATGATGGGTTGACAGGACCCATGGAGCAAAATATGACTGATTAAACTCTGACTTAAAGTAGTAAAATATTATGATTTTGGTCATTTTCATTGGAAATCATACGGAATCAAGCCTAAAGGGAGATTAGCTGGAGTTAAGTCATTATGGTGTTACAATTATAATTAAATACATCGTGAAAATTATAGAAAAATTTGAACCTTGATAATATTATGGTCGTTAACTTCACAACCATAAATGGGAAAATGCATAAAAGAAATTGTGCTATCATGAGGGGTTTGTGATTTATCCATCCATCAATTTCAATGCATAAAAGCCTCCTACAAATGTTCCTACATCATTTCCTAGCATTACCATTGAAGAAATTGAGGTTTCTAGGCTAAAGGTAGGAGTTTAGGACCTTTCGTTGCGACTTGAAACTTTCCCGCCTTGGCTAAGTTAGGTACTGGAGCTTGGAAACTAAGTTTTTTGCTTTGCACCACAGCCTAGACCTTCCACATCGCGCCTAAGTTACTCTCGATGATCTTACTGGGCAACTTGCGTGAACTTTGCCATGGCGAATCTATATGGAGCCACAACAGAAATGCCGCATAGAGCTATTGTTCAAAGTCCCAAGATTCTCGCCTTGGCAGAATCTGCTTGTGCCGTGGCAAGGATAGCTATTGGACACTCCTTACCTAGTTTCCTCGACTTGAGCCACGACAAGTTTTCCCTTTGTCACCCTCCCTGGGCAATATTTTCGCTTTGAGCCAAGGTGAGATTTCTCAGGCCACGGCGTTCCTCACCACTGTCACTTTATAGGCCGCGGCGTGACTCCCTTCTGTAACTACATCTCCCAAGTTTCGTCCCATGCACTCCAATTCTCCTCCTAAGAATACCCTAGGACCACTCTCCCTCATTTTATACAACTCTAATAGTATTTATCTACCTTATTTATCCAGCTATTCTACCCTTACCAATTCAAAACTTAAGTATTAACTCCTACTCGTCCAACTACCATATATCAGCAAATTCATGGATTAATGACAGTAAAAATTTCATAAGCTACCAAAAATTATTATTCAAATATATATATATTCCATGAGAGATTTCCTGCATCACTAGCTCGAGTCTACATCCAATGTGTCACATAATTATAGTGCCTAAATGGTAAATCATATCATAAGTTCAACAAAGTTCACAACAGATATCATAAATTCATACATCCAATACCAAGTTAAAATAAGGCCTAACTCCTTAATAGATATATCCTAAGTGATCAAAATATAAATGCCTACACTTGGCAATATGATTACATGATGATGCTATATAAAAAAAATACAAAATTTAGCATCTATTCTACTTAAATTAGCTTAAGTGTAGCCTTCCCCACATATGGCTAGAGCTCATGGATTTTCATCCACTTGCTTCCCCTTATTCTTACCCGAAGAGCCTTCACCTGAAAGTATAATTCCATGAAACGGGATGAGATGCAAATCTCAGTAACTAAGGAAATTTCCATTCATATAATCTAATTTAATTAACATATATGCATGAATCAAAATCAACATCAGAATTATATCAGTCATATTAGCAAAGGAAATATGGTTAGGCTACTATGATTACTATCCCATACTAACAATCATATTTTCACATGTTAAAGGCCAATAACATCGGGAAAGACCTATCCACGACACTCATTTCCCAATGAGAACAACCAGGGCTCAGTGCATCTGAGGTTTGATCATAATTCGGTGCCCGATCGAACCACATACACGGGTGACAGCCACACCACAGCTCCACCATGGACTCACAAGATCCAAACATAATACAATAGATAGCCAACCAATTCATTTAGCATTTTAAATCATTTATGTACAGCAAATATGAAATTAAAGTAGATATATGCATGGAATTAATATAGTTCTGGTTACCTCACTTGTAGCCAATCCTCTAAGAGCCAATCGAATGCTACTTCAGCTTATGGACATAAAACCAAGCCATTACTATCCCTAATCATAATTTGTATCAGCAAACCCATTACTTAAAGAGTTAAGCTATATAGGACTATTAAAAAACACTTACCCAATTACCACTAAACCAAATTCGGATTTGGTTGAGCCTACCCCAGAAATCTCAAAATAACACCTCAAATTCTGAGTAAATTTGTATAAAAATAATATACATATTATAAATCAGCTATAGAGGTCTCAAACAAGCAGAGAAAGCATTAAAATGAAGAGTTTATACTTACCCAATAACACCCTTAGCTCTAACCTACGAAATTTCACCAAAAAAATTCCAAACAACCATATTTCAGATTTTGGATATGGTGAAAATGCTCTAAATGAAAAACTAATTAGGCCAAAATGAAGAGAAAGAGAAGGGGTGTAACACCATATATTTCTAGCTTGCTTCCTATCATTTCTAAGTTTCCCATGATGAATTGCACAAAAGGGAATGGAAGATGGCATTAAAATAATGCCTTATTTCGCGTTGCGTAGCGTATGAAAATTCCATTCGGTGTCACGCAGACCATATGAGTTCATACATCACATTCTCATATTTAATTATATACATACAACTCATTTACATCACCAAAGTTGGCCCACAACTCATGGAAACCGGAATGGAACCTAGAATATGGAGGTTTATTTTTTGCCAGATTTGGCCCCTTTCTGGCACAATTTCGAAAAATCATAACTAATTCTAAAAAAATCAAAATCACACATTCTTGGCCATTCTGGAAATATACGGATGTCTACTTCACAGTAAAAATATGTACAGACCATAACACCCATCACAGAGGGCGTTGGGCATCTGAAAATATCCAGGGGTCAAACTACCTCCTTATGTTGTCACAGATTCTATAGCAAAATTTGAAAATGTCCAATTAATTCCACAAAAATCCAATCCATGCAAATGATACCAATATGGAAAGCTGTGGATATTAGTTAGAGGAGAAAAATACTTTCAGACCGGTTTAGGAACCTAAAGTCTCGAAATTCAATAGAACAGTATATTAAGTCAGGTAAGGGTCCTGATACTGGACAGAATGTTCAAAAATTCATATCTCCCTCTCTAGAACTCCAAATGAGGTGCTTCCAATTGGAACAAGTCATGTGAATGTCTAGTTTCTTTGTATGAAATTTTGTGGCAATTGGACATCGTTTGTCTCATGAGTGACAGAATTCAATTTTGGACCAGTGCTACAGTACCAAGGACCAAAATCAGAAAATTTTTCAATTTCAACAATTCGCTAAATATTCCATAGACCTCCAAAAATTACCAACTTTAGCTTCTCAAAAAGCTCTCAATAAGCTCTAGATGCATGTCAAATTTCAGGTCAAGAAGAGTTCATTTGGACAAAAAGTGACATAGCTTCATGAAATGGTCATTTTTGCTTCCTACCAAGAGTCACTTTGTACCAAATGGCCTCTTCTTGAATTTGGCACCCCTTGAGCAAGTTTCAAAGCACAAATGTGACTTGTGGAGGCTACCTAAGTGATCCCAAACCTCATGCAACTCATTTTGGTTTCTCAACATCTATTTATGCATAGTTACATCAAACTATCCAAAAGCCAATTTGCATAATACTAGAGATTTAGTGTATATAAAGTGTACATCATATTAAGTCCCAAAACAAGGCTAGAACAAATTAAAACATCCCTTAGCCTAATGAACCTAGCTTGGCCGAGATATGCACCATAATGGAGGTTCATAGACTTTGTGATTTTTCCTTGATGGGAGAGCCACTTGGGAGGCTTTCTAAAGGTCTTAGGAGTTCAAGGAAACATTCAAATAGCCAAGGAAACATTCACACAAAATCAGATTTTGCAAAACCCTAGAAAACACTACACTTTTCTAACTTATTTTCTATTGGTTTTTCTTGGAATTTCTTGCCATATGCCATCTCCCCATGGCCTAAAACCCTTGTTCCCTCCTTGTATTTGGACAGAACATCCTCCCCTCCTTTGGTTCTGTTCTTGGCTGAAATACACACAAAGGGAGGGGGAAGAGAAGATGCAACAAAAAGCAAAGATTACCTATGGTTCAAGTGAGCTTTCAAGTGTCTTTCTCCTTCATTCTCTTCTCCTTAGCAAATTCGAAATTCTCCCCTTAGGTCTAGGTCAAAAACAGAACCAAATCATTCAAAAAATCCATGGAAAGAAAGGAGGAAGAGAGGAAAACAAGATTGGAGGAAGATAGAGTAAGAAATTTCATGAAATTACCTAGTTTTTCCTTGGCTTTCTTCCTCTTTTTCTCCTCCCTTTTGTGTGCCTAAGAGAGCTGAAGATTTTTTGTATTTTGGGCAGAATGGGTCGTGCTCATTAAAGAGGATAAGAAGGGAGAAAAGTGTGGAACTCTTTAGAATATTCAAGAAACCATAAATTTCAATTTTGCCCTTCCGTAATAGCAAATTTGTTTTGGCTTTGTTTTAATTCCTTTTTGAGAACCGTCTTTTCCATCATAAAATTTAGGTTCCCAATTTAATAAAATGTCTTTGGAATCACTCAAATCGGAGTTAAAACCATCCCGAACGAATCGGTCAAAGTTCGAGTCAACTGATGTTGGAAAGAGTACACCAAATGGGCTTTACCAGTCCCGGGACTTCCCATGGTTTTTGGGGCCTCTGAGAACCTTGGGCAACTCAAAATTTTCATTTAAAAAGCCCTCCTAGGTGTTTTTCCAAAATTACACTTATTTACAAAAATGCCACTGGCCTTTCGGCAATTTTTTTGAATTGTTCCGACCCCAATTTTTGGGCAACTCAAGGCTCAAATCCTCATTTTCTATTATTAAAAATTTTATTCAAATTTTATTTGGCCTTGAATCACTCATCTCAGGGAACTTGCTTTTCAAATTGGCCCGTTCCAGTGATTGTACAATGTACCAGGCGTTACAAGGGGATTAAGTTATGCAACTATTACCTTGGCTAAATCTTACTCCAGAAGTGGAAATATGTCAAGAACCCTAGCCTCCCCTTTGAACCTCCGAATTTCCCTTTTGTTTCTTGTGTTTCTACAGAATGAGGGTGGCTAAGTTAGTTTTTAAGGTTTTAAGTTAGGTCTAATATGGGTCATGGGCTGACCCAAAGATCCAATACTAAGTGAGTTTTAGATTTAAGCCTTGTTGGGCCAGCTTTTATGTGTTGGGCGGTAGAATTTTAATTGGGTTTGGCCAAGTTTAAAGAACTAAATTGATTTGGGTCTACACAAAGGTTATTGGGCCATTTATAAGAGCTTATAGAAGTTGGGTCTTAGGTTTCTAATTCATTAAATTAAATTGGGCCATCACTAAGTGTTCTCTTTTGGGCCAAGTCTTATAATAAATGGTTGGGTCTGCACCTAAAATTATTGGACCTCCATTAGCTCCTAACCTTGGCCTACTTAATTTAATTTAGGCTTAGATATGGTTTCTAACTCAATTAAATCTCAAACTCATATTAATAATTTATCTCCCTAAAATTTATATTCACTTAACTTATCCAATTATTCTATATTAATTATTCTTAATTAACCCAAATCTATGATTAACACCTTAATTAATTTTGGGGTGTTAAAAAAAACTTTAATTTTAGGATGTAATGGGGCTAAGGTATGAAATAAATGATAAACAAAATAACTAAGAGGCGCAAAGTGGACACTTAAACTCATCAAGAGCAATAAAAAAAATATAAGATGGAATAAATATGCATCTTAAGGTTTTATTTGCCGTAAACCAATACATGCTTAATGAAAAGCTCAACAAAAATCAAAGTGATTTTTTTTTCTCAATTTTTTTAATTCATTTTTTATTCATTTTTTTTACCACTTCTTTTTTTTTTCTTTTTCTTCTCTCTTTTTTTTCATAAAGATTTTATTTTTTTTCTTACTTTCTTTTTTGGACGTCTTTAAAGTGAACAAGCTAATTGGCTCAAAATTAACATAAACTACATATCTATCTACCTTATTAAGATATAATGCCCTTAATAATCAAAAGTATCCTAAGCAAGATGAAATTTTTTTTCATGGCTAAAGGAGTAAAAAAGGAAAACATAAAAGGCTCAAAAAGGGACCAAAATAAAGGATAAAACATAAGTGGAATAGCTATTTGGCTTCGTCTATAATAAAAGAAAAGGAGAAAGAATGCCTTAATCATCTTTATGAATACTTGTACAAATGTAGTTTCAATTAAGAATTAACACAAGTTCTAGAGTAAAAATTATGATAGGTAAATGTTCTCACAAGAAAGAAACAATATAAAGCCCAAAATTCTCACGGATTTAAAACTACTACATAAATCCATTGAAATCAAATTCATTGCCAATTTACTTAAATTCCATAAAATAAGATTGATTCCTAATCATATTGAAATACTTCCAAACTTAAATTGCTTCAACTTATTTTTTTTTTAAGAAAAACTAAAAAAATTGCAAGAAAAATAGGAAACCAAAAAAAGAAAAAAAGAAATTCCAAAAAATAAAACCAAAAAGAAAGCATAATAATGATTTCTCCCCCCTATACTTAATTTTTACATTATCCTCAATGTAACATCAATCTAATTCATCAATTAAAGGGAAGATAAGAAAGGAAAAGAGGAGGGAAAGAAATATAACCAAGTAGTTCAAGTACATGAAGCGTTGTAAAGATGTAGCTCTTCCACTATTTGCTCCTAAAATCTCTCATAAAAATGCTTAAGCCTTTGCCCATTTACTGTGAAACTCTTGTTAGTTGATTCATTCATAATCTAAACTGCACCATAAGGAAAAATATAAGTAACTACAAATGGACCAATCCATCTAGAAAATAACTTATTAGGTATCAGTTTTAGGCAAGAATTGTAGAGGAGGACTTTTTCACTAATATGAAGCTCTTTTCTTTTAATTGTCTTATCATGCATGGCCTTGGTTTTCTCCTTGTAAATTTTGGAGTTTTCGTAGGCTTCCAATCGAATTTCTTCAAGCTTTTGAAGTTGTAATTTTCTTTGAGAACCAATTTGAGATAGATCCATTTTACAATTTTTTACTACCCAATAGGCTCTATGCTCAATCTTAACTAGTAAGTGACATGCTTTACTAAAAACCAACCTATAGGGTGACATGTCTATAGGAGTTTTATAGGCAGTATGGTAAGCCCATAGTACATCCTCCAATTTTTTACTCCAATCTTTTTTGTTATGTTGCACTATTTTTTTTAGAATTTATTTTATCTCTCTATTTGAAACTTATGTTTGACTGTTCATTTGTGGATGACAAGGGGTGGCTACTTTATGGAGCACACCATACTTATAAAGGAGGGCTTGCATGTTTTTATTACAAAAGTGGGAGCCTTGATCACTGATGATTGCTTTAGGTATATCAAACCTCCAAAAAATGTGAGATCTAACAAAGTCTATAACCACAGAAGAGTCATCAGTCCTCTCCACCCACTTTGAAACATAATTAATAGCTAAAAAAATATATGTGAAACCAAAAGAAATAGAAAATGGTCCCATTAAGTCAATACCCCAAATATTAAATATCTCATAGAACAATAATGGTTGTTGAGGCATCTCATTCCTGCGAGAAATATTACCTACTTGTTGGCATTGGGTATTGTAACATTTGGTATTTCATAAAAATATCTAATTGAGTTAGTTTGAAAAGTAAGTTCTCTAGATTGAATGATTTAAGGCCAAGAAAAATTAGGATAAAATTTTAAAAAATTAAAAATGAGAATTTGAGCATTGAGTTGTTTAGAAACTAGAGCCCGAGTGGTTTGAAAAAATTACCAAAAGTATAATGGCATTTTCGTAAATATGTACACTTTTTGGAAAACTCACAAGATGGCTTTTTAAACAAAAAATTTGAGCTTTTTGGGGTTCTCAAAGGCCCTGAAAATTATGGGAACCCCCGAGACAGTTAACACCCATCTAGTGTATATTTTTGAATGTTAGTTGACTTAAATTTTGACCTTTTCATTCAGAAAGATTTTAAATCCAAATTAAGTGATTTCAAAGTTATTTTATAAGTTTAAGAACCTAAATTTTATGATAGAAAAGATAGTTCTAAAAAATGAGCTAAAATAAATCTAAAACGAAAATGCTACAAAGATGGGATTGAAATGTCATTTTTAATGAACAAATCCTTCTTGATTCTTCTTTATAAGAGGCATCCTTTTCTCTCTCCCAGTTAACTAACTTATTTTTTGCTTAAGATCAAGGGAGATCTCAGCTAAGAAGGGTAGAACATAGGAGGAGAAAAGAGAGGGAAGAGACAAAGGAAAAGGTTAAGGTTTTCATGGACTTTCCTTTAGCTATCTTGTTCTCCTTTCTTTGCTCTTTCTTTTCATGGTTTCGGTGGATGATATAGGACTATTTTGGTCTTGGTTTAGAAGGAGAAAAGTAGGAATTTAAGAAGAAGGCTAAAGAAAAGGAAGAAACTCTTGGAAAAGCAAGAAAATTAAGGTAAATATCCATGCACCTTTGCTTCTTCTTCTTTGCTCCTTGTGTGTGTTGGTTCAGTTGAAAGGAGAGCTTGTAAGGGGAAGGAATTTCTAACCTAGAGCAAGCAAGAATTGTAACACCATAGTATCTTAACTCCAATACAACTCCTTCTAGGCTTGATTCCATATGATTTCTCAGGAAAATGACCGAAACCGTGGTATTTCACTACTTAAAGTCGGGGTTTAACCGGTCATATTTTGCCCCGTGGGTCCTATGAACCCATCATTCACATTCTTTACTCAAACACCATTTATAAGACTTGTACATAGTCTCAAACAACTCACAAACCACGGGTAAGAAACCAAAACCCAGAAAATACAATTTCTCAAATGAGCCCATATCTCAGATTTTTGGCTCTAACTTGGGAAAATCATAACTAATACTAGAAAAATGGAATTCAAGAAAATCATAGCTCTCTAGAAAGCTTTGGATGTTAAAGTCACACTAAAAATAACTCCCAACCACAATCTCCACGTTTGGACCATCATTGACATCGAAAAAGACACAGAGGTCCGACTGTCCCTGATACTGGTGCAGTTTACTGTCATGAACTTTGAAAATTCGAAATTAATTCCACAAAAATCCAATCTGGGCAATCTATACCAATTTGGAAAGCTACAGACGTTAACTAGAGGAGAAAAATAAGTCCAGATCCGTTCAGGAGCTCTTGGGCCTCGAAAACCGATGGAACAGTAACGAAGGTCAGAAACTTCCCTGATGCTGATACAGAACTTCAGAAAGTCGTTTCTCTCTCTACAGACCTCCAATTAAGGTGCTTCTAGTTGGTATAGGTCACTGTGGATATTTAGTTTATGCTCATAAAATTTTATGACAATCGGACACCATTTGGTCCATGAATGACATTGATTCATTTTCGGACTTAATGCACAGTACCATGACCAAACCATTGAAATTTCCCAATTTCAACAATTCATTAAATATTCTCTAGACCTCCAAATATTACCCACTTTAGCTTCTCAAGAAGCTCTCAATAGACTCTAGAGGCATGCCAAATTTCATACCAAGAAGAGCTCATCCGGTCATACTTTGACAGAGCTCACGAAATTGGCAGTTTTGGCACCCCATTTGGTCCAAAATGGGTCCAAATGACCTCCCACATGCTCTAATCTCTTTTGGGCAAGTTTGAAAGTACAAACATAGCATATATGAATTGTCTAAGTAATCCAATTCATCATACATTCCAAATTCACTATGTTATGGAAGAGAATACACTATTTCATATAAGCCTCAAAAGGGCTAAATTCTACATTCTCATTACCTTGGCTCTTTATACAATTCATACATCATCTATACATATATTTACATGTGCTCACATAGTTACAACTCAAAAATAAGAGGTGCATATTCATTTTGGCACCTTATACATCAAAATCACCAAAAGAAACTATACATCTCTTAGTTATGCTCTACTAGGCTCCCTGAGGTGTGCTGGACTCCCCTTGAACACCACCTGGATAGTAAGATGGGAGGGGAAGGGGGTGAGATTCAGGAGAATCTCAATAGCTCATACTCATTCAAGATGCAATCAAGGCATATAACTAGGCAAGCATGCATACAAGTCACAATAACACAACATATGTGTTTCATGCCATGATAACATATCAATGCCAAGGATAGGCTCTAGGGACTTTTGGTCTAGCCTCACCCGAGCCTTGGGACTTTTGGATCGGCCTCACCCTTGGTTTAGGGACTTTTGGCTCCTCCTCACCCGTCTCAAGGTACTTTTGGCACCACCTCACCCGAGCAATTTCCACAATCACATCATAAGCATATTGGTACCGATGCATCAAGGCAAAATCAATGGCATATCTCATCATACAAGCACATACACAATATATAATGACTATTACACAACCAAGAATGCAACAAGAAAAGAGTAGAGAGCTACCTTATCGGATTACACAAGTCTTCCCTTTCAATTTCTCCTCTCTCTTCTTGATTTCACACTCACAACTAGGTGAAGTTTCTTCCTTTAAGTCTAGGCATAACAAAGAGCACCAAATCATTCTCTCATAGCTTAAATAACTCTCACAAAGCTAAAAGAGGCTCTTCATCAAATTAAACCCTCACTACCCTTACAGATCTAGGGATTCTCTCTCTAGAACTCTACTCATTCTCCTTCCTCTCTCAAGCTCTCCAAGAAGAAAGCAAGGAAGAAGAAATGAAGATATATGTGTTCTACCCTCCTTCTAGAGTAGTTTTTCTACTTCCCTCTTCTGAACCTAACCCATATTAACTTCTAAAACCATAGAAAGAGAAATCAAAAGGAGGAGAATAACATACTAAGAAGAAAAGCTAGGGAAATCTAAAGATTACTCACCTCTTTGCTTGATCTCCTTACTTCTCTAGGTCTCTTTCTCTCTCCACAGCTCTTTTCTCTCTCCTTGGTCGAAGCTTAGGTCGGTTCTAAGAGAAAGGAAAGTTTGGAAGCCTTTAAAAAGTCAAAATCTTTCTTTTCATGCTTTTCTGGACTCACCCTCGCTATAGCGAGCCATAACCCTCGCTACGGCGAGCTCGTGCAAGTCCCAGACCTCTGCCTTCGCTATAGCTCCCGCTACGGTGAGCTACCCCCTGGATTTTATATGGGATGCCCGCACTCGCTATAGCTAGAAGCATTTTTGCTATAGCGAGAAGGCATTCTTGCTATAGCTAGCCCATTTCTCGCTATAGCGAACAGGTACATTCGCTATAGCTAGGCTGTAGCTAGCAGACTTAGAAAATTTTCAGCCTTCGAAAATTTTCAACTTTTCTTTTCTTTCCCTTTTCTTTTCCCTTTTTCTTCTCTTTTCTTTTTCTGGTTGTTACATTTCCACCCTCCTTAAAAGAAATTTCGTCCTCAAAATTTACATACATACCTTAAAGGAATAATTCAGGATATTTTTGCCTCATTTCATCATCCAATTCCCAGGTTGCTTCCTCAGATGTCAGACCTCTCCAGATCACTTTCACTAGAGGAATGTTCTTGCTCCTCAACTGTTTCAGCTTAGCATCCACAATTCTCTCCGGTTTCACTGCATAGGAAAGATCTTCCTGCAATTGCACATGCTCATATTCTATGACGTGGGAGGGGTCAGATAAATACTTTTTCAACTGGGAGACATGAAAAACACTGTAGATTTGGGCTAGGTTAGGAGGCAAGGCTATTCGGTAAGCCACGGGTCCAATTTTCTCAAGAATTTTAAACGGACCAATATACCTAGGACTGAGCTTTCTTACCCTCATTGACCGACCCACTCCCGTCATTGGGGACACTCGAATGAACACATGGTCTCCCATCTCAAATTCTAACGGCCTCCTTCTCTTATCGGCATAGCTTTTCTGCCTACTTTGGGCCGTGAGGAGTCTTTTTCTAATCAATTCTATCTGCCAGGTGGTCTGGTCCATAATCTCAGGTCCTATCATACTCCTATCACCTAGCTCAACCCAACACAGAGGGGATCTGCACTTTCTCCCATACAAAGCCTTATAAGGGGCCATCTGAATACTGGAATGGTAACTGTTATTATAAGCAAACTCTGCTAATGATAAATACACATCCCAGTTACCCTTCATTTCTAACACACACGCCCTCAACATGTCTTCTAGGGTTTGGATGGTCCTCTCAGTCTGACCATCTGTCTGGGGGTGATATGCAGTGCTAAATCGCAACCTGGTCCCTAAGGCATGCTGTAATGACCTCCAAAAGTTCGATGTGAACCTGGGGTCTCTATCCGAAACTATGCTACTGGGTACCCCATGAAGTCGCACTATCTCTCTGATATACAACTGGGCTAATCTCTCCAATGTATGAGTAGCTTTGATAGCTAAAAAGTGTGCAGACTTCGTCAATCTATCCACAACTACCCAAATAGCATCGTGTCCAGAGGATGTCCTGGGTAACCCCATAACAAAGTCCATGGCTATACTATCCCACTTCCACTCCCACTCAGGGATATCTAGAGGTTGCAACAACCCAGCCGGTCTTTGATGTTCTATTTTTACCCTCTGACACACTAGGCATCTAGTCACATAGGCTGTCACCTCACTTTTCATTCCCGGCCACCAGAAAATCCGTTTCAAATCCTGATACATCTTGGTGGCACCTGGGTGGATAGTATACTTACTCTTATGTGCTTCTTCTAAGATGCTTTCTCTCAACTCATTTCGACTAGGCACACAGATTCTCTCTCGGTATACTATCATACCATCCTCAGACACCTTAAAATCTGAGGTCCTACCTTGGGTGATCTCATTCCTGATCCGTCTCAGGAACTCATCCTCTCTTTGAGCATCTAAGATCTGAGTTCTCAATACATTCTCAATTTGGGTTTCACTCAGATACAATCTACCCGAGACCACCTGACAAGAGAGGTTCAAGTTTCTGAACTTCTCTAGGAGCTCTTGCTCCCTAATCATCATATGGGCCACATGGATGGATTTCCTACTCAGGGCATCTGCCATCACATTGGCCTTGCCCGGATGATATTTCAACACATAATCATAGTCTTTCAGAAACTCCCTCCACCTTCTCTGTCTCATATTGAGTTCCTTCTGGTCAAACAGGTATTTCAGACTCTTATGATCACTATAAATCTCTATGGTAGCCCCATACAGATAGTGTCTCCAGATTTTAAGAGCAAACACTACGGCGGCTAACTCCAGGTCATGTGTGGGATAATTCTCCTCATGAGGCCTCAACTGCCTAGAGGCATATGCCACTACTCTACCCTGCTGCATCAACACACATCTTAACCCTTTGCCCGAGGCATCACAATAAACCACAAATGGCTCACTAGGGTCAGGGATAATCAGTACAGGGGCAGTGGTCAAACGAAGTTTCAACTCCTAGAAACTCCCCTCACAACTATCATCCCACACAAACAGTGTCTCTTTCCTAGTTAGCCTCGTCAGTGGTAAGGCCATCTGAGAAAATCCCTGAATGAATCGTCTATAATACCCTGCTAAACCTAGGAAACTCCTAACCTCAGTGATCGTTCTAGGTCTATCCCACTGTAACACAGCCTCAACTTTATGGGGATCAACCGCAACCCCATCTCGTGAGATCACATGACCTAAGAATCTCACCTCGGTCAGCCAAAACTCACATTTACTAAGTTTGGCGTACAACCTTTTCTCTCTTAAGGTTTCTATGACTAATCTCAAATGCCTCTCGTGCTCTTCAAAGGATCTAGAGTACACGAGGATATCATCAATGAAAACTACCACAAACTGATCTAGATATGGTCTGAATACCCTGTTCATGTAATCTATGAACACAGCAGGCGCATTCGTCAATCCGAATGGCATCACAAGGAACTCATAGTGCCCATATCTCGTTCTGAAGGTCGTCTTAGAGACGTCTTCAGTTCTCACTCTCAACTGGTGATACCCAGATCTAAGATCTATCTTAGAAAACACAGACGCCCCAGCTAACTGATCTAACAGATCATCAATTCTAGGGAGAAGATATTTATTCTTGATGGTAACTTTATTTAACTCTCTATAATCTATACACAAATGCAAGCTACCATCCTTCTTTCTCACAAATAACACCGGAGCTCTCCAAGGTGATACACTAGGGCGGATAAACCCTTTCTCTAACAATTCCTCTATCTGCCTTTTCAACTTTGCAAGCTCGATGGGAGCCATCCTATAAGGAGCCTTGGACACCGGTCCAGCCCCAGGCACTATGTCTATAGGGAACTCTAGCTCTCTCTCAGGGGGTAGACCACTAAAGTCAAACTCTTTAGGGAAAACTTCTGGGAATTCCCTGACAATTGGGATCTCCTCTATCCCTTCCTCTACCTCAACCTGAATAGAGAAAAAGACTAGAAACCCTTGACATCCACACTCTAAATGCCTCTCAGCCTGGGCAGTAGTCATAAAAGATAACTCAGCTCCTACCCTAGGTATTGTCCCACAAGCAGGTAAGGAAATAGTTCGGTGTTCACAATCAAGTACTGCATTATTTGCAGCCAACCAGTTCATACCAACAATCATATCAATATCATGGAAAGGCATACAAATCAAATCAATAGTGGTATGACAGTGGTTAAACTGAACAGTGACATTTAAGCAAGTATGGGAAGTAATCACGGGACCTCCAGTGGGTATAGTGACAGACAAGTCAAATGGCAAGACACTGACAGTCAGACCCAATCGCCTCACACAATCATAAGATATAAACGAGTGACTAGCACCCGAATCAAACATAGCAACTACAGGAAAGCCATTCACTATCAGCGTACCTCGGATCAAACTGGGGGACGTGCTAGCTTCCTGTTGAGTGAGGGTGAACACTCGACCCTGGGTCTGTGGCCTAGGAGGAGGCGCTATGTCCATTTGAGGACAGTGTCTCGCAATGTGTCCCAGCTTCCCACACTTGAAGCAAGTCACCGAAGACTGCTGGAAGGATGACTGGCCCCGAGGAGGCGGCGGCATCGGCTTACCTCGCTGTGGCCTTCGGTTCCATGGCCCCTTGCCTCTTCTCTTGGCACTGGGTGTCGCACTAGAACCCTCTTTAGGTCTCAGCCTTTTCAATTCTGAAACCTCCTTCTGACTAGCTATAGCCGTCACCGGCATAATAATCCGCAGGTTAGTCTCAATCACCCTGCTGACCTCCACAATGGTATTAAACTTTCTAATCCGTTGTGGGGTAACTCTATCGCTAATCAGAGGTTTCAATCCGGTCTCGAACTGCTCACATCTCCAGGGTTCATCATCATACCTCTGGAGGTAAGAGGAATATCGAGACAATTCCATAAACTTAGCCACATACTGGTCTACAGTCATCTCATCCGTCTGCCTCAAACTCATAAACTCCATCTCTTTCTTCTTCCTTACTGAATTAGGGAAATATTTCTCATAAAACTCGACCAAGAACTTTCCCAATTTATCTGTATATCTTTTGTTTCCATCAAGGGTTTCGTGCTACACCACCATCTGTCAGCTTCCTTTTTAAGCATGAAAGTGGCTAGCTGAGCTTTTTGCTCTGTGGTGCAATCCATCACCGAAAATATCTTCTCTAGCTCCCTAACCCAAGCCTCCGCCTTATCTGCATCCAACTCCCCGTCAAACATGGGTGGATTGTTTTGCCTGAACTGCTTCAACAGTTTCTGGATAGGCGTCTGGGTCTGAGCTACTACAGGCTCCAAGGGATGTGCAGGTGGGTTGCCAGATGTGGATGGCTGAGGTACAAGGGCTTCCCTCCTGGCTTCCTCTTGCATGGCCAGAGTATCTTGCAGGTGCATGATCATATCATGTTGTTGCTGGGCAATATACCTCTGTTGCTCCAACATCTCCTGATGCTGGCCCATCATGGCCTCATATCGATCCAACCTCTCCATGATGGTTCGCAGAGGATCCCCAGGCCCAACAGGAACCTTTGGCTCAACTCTCTGAGCCCTAGGCGGCCTGCCTCTACCTTTGTCCCATCTAGTCCCAACCATATCTGAAAAGAAGTAGCAAGCTTCAGTTCACAATCATAGCACAAGCACATATGCATATGAATGTTACCACTTCCATAGCAATTCACACCAAACACAAGCAAGTTACTCCATTCAAGAGCCTAACATCAAGCAAAAGTGCTTGAACCTTTGCTCTGATACCAAAAATGTAACACCATAGTATCTTAACTCCAATACAACTCCTTCTAGGCTTGATTCCATATGATTTCCCAGGAAAATGACCGAAATCGTAGTATTTCACTACTTAAAATCGGGGTTTAACCGGTTATATTTTGCCCCGTGGGTCCTATGAACCCATCATTCACATGCTTTACTCAAACACCATTTATAAGACTTGTACATAGTCTCAAACAACTCACAAACCACAGGTAAGAAACCAAAACCCAGAAAATACAATTTCTCAAATGAGCCCATATCTCAGATTTTTGGCTCTAACTTGGGAAAATCATAACTAATACTAGAAAAATGGAATTCAAGAAAATCATAGCTCTCTGGAAAGCTTTGGATGTTAACGTCACACTAAAAATAACTCCCAACCACAATCTCCACGTTTGGACCATCATTGACATCGAAAAAGACACAGAGGTCCGGCTGTCCCTGATACTGGTGCAGTTTACTGTCATGAACTTTGAAAATTCGAAATTAATTCCAAAAAAATCCAATCTGGGAATCTATACCAATTTGGAAAGCTACAGACGTTAACTAGAGGAGAAAAATAAGTCCAGATCCGTTCAGGAGCTCTTGGGCCTCGAAAACCGATGGAACAGTAACGAAGGTCAGAAACTTCCCTGATGCTGATACAGAACTTCAGAAAGTCGTTTCTCTCTCTACAGACCTCCAATTAAGGTGCTTCTAGTTGGTATAGGTCACTGTGGATATCTAGTTTATGCTCATAAAATTTCATGACAATCAGACACCATTTGGTCCATGAATGACATTGATTCATTTTCGGACTTAATGCACAGTACCATGACCAAACCATTGAAATTTCCCAATTTCAACAATTCATTAAATATTCTTTAGACCTCCAAATATTACCCACTTTAGCTTATCAAGAAGCTCTCAATAGACTCTAGAGGCATGCCAAATTTCATATCAAGAAGAGCTCATCCGGTCATACTTTGACGGAGCTCACGAAATTGGCAGTTTTGGCACCCCATTTGGTCCAAAATGGGTCCAAATGACCTCCCACATGCTCTAATCTCTTTTGGGCAAGTTTGAAAGTACAAACATAGCATATATGAATTGTCTAAGTAATCCAATTCATCATACATTCCAAATTCACTATGCTATGGAAGAGAATACACTATTTCATATAAGCCTCAAAAGGGCTAAATTCTACATTCTCATTACCTTGGCTCTTTACACAATTCATACATCATCTATACATATATTTACATGTGCTCACATAGTTACAACTCAAAAATAAGAGGTGCATATTCATTTTGGCACCTTATACATCAAAATCACCAAAAGAAACTATACATCTCTTAGTTATGCTTTACTAGGCTCCCTGAGGTGTGTTGGACTCCCCTTGAACACCACCTGGATAGTAAGATGGGAGGGGAAGGGGGTGAGATTCGGGAGAATCTCAATAGCTCATACTCATTCAAGATGCAATTAAGGCATATAACTAGTCAAGCATGCATACAAGTCACAATAACACAACATATGTGTTTCATGCCATGATAACTTATCAATGCCAAGGATAGGCTCTAGGGACTTTTGGTCTAGCCTCACTCGAGCCTTGAGACTTTTGGATCGGCCTCACCCTTGGTTTAGGGACTTTTGGCTCCTCCTCACCCGTCTCAAGGGAGTTTTGGCACCATCTCACCCGAGCAATTCCCATAATCACATCATAAGCATATTGGTACCGATGCATCAAGGCAAAATCAATGGCATATCTCATCATACAAGCACATACACAACATATAATGACTATTACACAACCAAGAATGCAACAAGAAAAGAGTAGAGAGCTACCTTATCGGATTACACAAGTCTTCCCTTTCAATTTCTCCTCTCCCTTCTTGATTTCACACTCACAACTAGGTGAAGTTTCTTCCTTTGAGCGTAGGCATAACAAAGAGCACCAAATCATTCTCTCATAGCTTAAATAACTCTCACAAAGCTAAAAGAGGCTCTTCATCAAATTAAACCCTCACTATCCTTACAGATCTAGGGATTCTCTCTCTAGAACTCTACTCATTCTCCTTCCTCTCTCAAGCTCTCCAAGAAGAAAGCAAGGAAGAAGAAATGAAGATATATGTGTTCTACCCTCCTTCTAGAGTAGTTTTCCTACTTCCCTCTTCTGAACCTAACCCATATTAACTTCTAAAACCATAGAAAGAGAAAGCAAATGGAGGAGAATAACATACTAAGAAGAAAAGTTAGGGAAATCTAAAGATTACTCACCTCTTTGCTTGATCTCCTTACTTCTCTAGGTCTCTTTCTCTCTCCACAGCTCTTTTCTCTCTCCTTGGTCGAAGCTTAGGTCGGTTCTAAGAGAAAGGAAAGTTTGGAAGCCTTTAAAAAGTCAAAATCTCTCTTTTCACGTTTTTCTGGACTCACCCTCGCTATAGCGAGCCATAACCCTCGCTACGGCGAGCTCGTGCAAGTCCCAGACCTCTGCCTTTGCTATAGCTCCCGCTACGGCGAGCTACCCCCTGGATTTTGTATGGGATGCCCGCACTCGCTATAGCTAGAAGCATTTTCGTTATAGCGAGAAGGCATTCTCGCTATAGCTAGCCCATTTCTTGCTATAGCGAACAGGTACATTCGCTATAGCTAGGCTGTAGCTAGCAGACTTAGAAAATTTTCAGCCTTCGAAAATTTTTAGCTTTTTTTTTCTTTCCCTTTTCTTTTCCCTTTTTCTTCTCTTTTCTTTTTCTGGTTGTTACAAGAATCCTAGGATTTAGTCTATGGGAACTTAGGAAATGCAATAAAAATTGAAGAAAAGCCATTAGAATTCAAGATATAAAACCTAAGGATTCATGTATGTGTTGTAAAATTTGTTTTGATTCAAGAGTCCCTAGGCTTATGTGAGTGTTTATTTGAGTTTTTAAGACCCTTAGGGAGCCTCCCAAGTGCCTCTCCCATCAAGAAAAAATTGCAAACTCTTTGGGTCCTAAATTAAGCCTATGTCTCAGTCAAGCATAGGTGAAGGGGCTAAGGAGTATTTTAATTTCTTCTAAGCTTAGTTTAGGACTATATGTGATGGGAGAAGATAAGAGGAAGCCATGAAAAAAAATTAGGAGCCATATATTAAGAGTTGGAGGTATAAGTTCCTTATTATGACTTAAAGAAGCAAAATGTGTCTAAGCTCTTGGAAATAATTGTGTAATGGCTCCAAGGAGTCTAAATGGAGTTAAGAAACCTATATATAAGAAGAGAATAAAACCAAGAGCTTGAATTACAATAGTTGTTTCATTAGATCTTTTATGGAACTAAAATGTAGCCATAAGACAAAGTATGCTTCTTTAATGTGTGTTTGATGCTAAGGCTTGTTTCAAGAGGGTAATTAGATGCTATTTGTTGTGTCTAGGCCAAAGAAATCAAGCTCCATCTAATTGTGGGTGTGTGACCAAAAGGAGAGAAGGGTAATCAAGAGGGAAGCTTGTGTTTAATTACTATGGTAGCTCTCCATTCCTTTCTTATGTGTATTTATGGTTGTATGAATGTCATTGGATGCTTGGAGATGTGTTTGAGTCTTAAGAATTACCATATGCTATTATTTGATTACCATGATACCATTATGTTTTTTGATTAGCATTTGGTTATGAAATTGTCCTCTATGGGTGATATTGTGCCAAAAGTCCCTTGTAGATGGGTGAGGTGAAGCTAAAAGTTCTTAGGAATGGATGAAATTAGGCCAAAAGTCTCATGGATGAGTAAAGCTAAGTCAAAAGTCCCTAAAACAAGGGTAAGACTAATCCAAAAGTCCCAAGAATGGGGTAAGACTAGACTAAGAGTCCCTTGAGCTTGTTTTTAGCCTTGATATGTTGCTATGGCACAGAATTTGTGAATGTAATGCCTCTTGAAAGTGTTTATGACATGCTTATATCTTATGACATAATTACATGCCTTATTTTCTTACTTGAAAGGATGTTTGAGCTATTGAGATTCTTTGAATCTCACCCCCTTCCCTTCTTCATTTCATTATGACTAGGTGGAGCTCATAAAGCTAAAAATGGAAGCTAAGGAGCATAGTTGGCTATACTTTGACACTAGTGTAGTTTTTGATGTATTCCATTGTCAAAGTTTGTATGTACTTATTATTTTTGAGATGTGAACTTTTGAGCAAATGTAAAAGCATGTAAATATAGTGTATGAACTAAAGTTATGATGAAATGAATGAGAAAATACAATTTGACTACTTGGTAGCTCATTCTTGAATGTGTATCCATGCATGTAGCATAGTGAGTTGAGTTATGTGAGGTTTTAGACCACTTGGAAAGTTCATACATGTTGTGTTTGTGCTTTAAAACATGCTCATGAGGTGGTGGAATGCTTAGTAGGCTATTTGGAACCAAATTGACCCCATTATGTTGCCAAATTTGCCATAATCTTGAGCTATGTCAAGGTTTGACCAAAGGAGCTTGCCTTTGCATGAAATTTGGCATGCATGTAGGTCTTATCTAGGCTTTCCACAGAGCTAAAGAGCACCTAATTTGGAGGTCTAAAGAATTTATTATGATTTTTTGAATTTGGATAAAATGTACAAAATTGGCAAATACACTGTTCATATAGTCAGTTTTGGTTCTAGGGGTCCTTAAGACTTAAATGAAATCCAATGGCCATGAAATTTTACAGGCATAAACTAACTATGATAAGCTTTCTGTATCACTCAAGAGCACCACATTTGGATTTATACTAAGAGAGAAACAAAATTTTGAATTTTTATATTAGTATCAGGGATGTAGCCAAACTTCTGTTACTGTTCCATCGGTTTTCAAGAGATAAATGCTTTTTTTTTGTCTAGCATTATTTTTAACCTCAAGTCAACATTCATAAATTTCTAGAATAGTATGGTTTTCTAAGTTTTGATATTTCTAGAATTAGTTATGAATTTTTGAAGTTCATATCAGGAATTTGTAATAGCAAACCTAGGCAACAGGACCTTTAGTGCTTTCCCATTGTCAATCATGGTCCAGCTAATGTTTTCATTGCTTGGGATGATTTTTAATCTATATTTGACATTTAGAGATTCGAAAAAGCTATCATTTACTTGATTTATATTTTCTAAAATTAATTATGATTTTCCAAAGTTGGGGTCAAAAACCTAAATTCTAGACTTGCGAGTAACTTGCTATTTTTCTGGTCTTTAGTTTCAAATTTGTGCTACTTAGATTATTTTTATGATATGGGTGAATTGAATAGATGAAGTATAAGTGGAGAATGATGTTGGTGTGTTTATTTAGCCCATGTAACATGAAATGAAAATTTCAGGCCCTACGTAATGCAATAAAATGCTAATATTTTTATTCCTTTTCTTGGAAATTCTATGGAATCAAGCATGAATACTATTCTAATGAGGCTAATACATTATGGTGTTATAGGTATAGTTCTTACAGAAAGTATATGCATTCTTAAATAAGGTAGGTCATAATAGTTTAGAATCTAGAACCTTCCTTGCAGTATGTTGAGGACCAAAATGGCTACCACATGTAAGTGTATGACAAAAATGCAAAACAGATGTAAACTTAGAGTCAGGAGCACATCTCTTAATAATTTGGTCACCATATATGTACCATAAGTAAGGGTCATCCCAAACATAATATTTTGCCTCACTTTTAAGTTTATTAATTTGGTGCTTTTTAAAATAAGCAGGTAATTCAAAAGCAACTAAGAAATTTATCATATCTACATACTAGGGATCTTTACCATGTAATAAATATAACTACTTATCTGGAAAACTATCCCTGATAGTAGATGAATTTGAAGAGTGAGGTATTCTACTCAAATGATCAGCCAAAAGATTTTCTACTCCATTCTTATCTTTGATTTTTATGTCAAATTCCTATTGGAGCAACATCCATTTAATGAGTCTCAGTTTCACATCAGGTTTCTTGAGTAGGAACTTTAAAGTTGCATAATCAGAATAAAAAATAACTTTATAACTAAGCAAATAAGAACAAAACTTATCTAAAGTAAAAACAATAGCTAAAAGCTCCTTTTCAATAGTTGTATAATTAGCCTGAGCCTCATCTAAGGTGTAGGATGCATAAGAGATCACATGAGACTTCCTATCTATCCCTTGGGAAAGAATGCACCCACAGCAAAGTTGGATGCATCATACATTTATTCAAATGGTAATTCCTAATTAGGAGGTTGGATGATAGGTGGAGTGGTT
The DNA here is from genome assembly GCA_026724425.1 of Erythrophleum ivorense. NCBI lineage: Eukaryota > Viridiplantae > Streptophyta > Magnoliopsida > Fabales > Fabaceae > Erythrophleum > Erythrophleum ivorense. The sequence goes on from JAIUCV010001219.1 coordinate 28,237, forward strand.
AGCCTTCTCTTCAACTCATCAAATTCTAATTTGTATGACTCATCAAAATTACAATCTACATCATTTTAAAGAAGTCTAAACAGTAGTAGAGAAATCTTGCTAAAGTCCGTGATGAATTGCCTATAAAAACTTGCATGGCCAAGAAAAGAATGCATTTCCCACACACAGGTGGGGTAAGGTAAAGAAGCAATCACATCTACTTTAGCTCTGTCAACTTCAATGCCATTTTTAAAAACCACATGGCCTAAAACAATTCTTGACTCTATCATAAAATGACATTTTTCAAAATTTAAAACTAGATTTTTCTCAATGCATCTTTCTAAAACTATTCATAAACTCATTAAATAGTCATCAAAGGATATGCCATAAATAGTAAAGTCCTCTATAAAAACTTCCATGTAATATTGAAGGAAATAAGAAAAGATGCTCATCATACACCACTGGAATGTACCTGAAGCGTTACAAAGTCCAAACGACATTCTCTTATATGCAAAAGTACTGAATGGGCAGGTAAATCTAGTCTTTTCTTAGTCCTCTGGTGTAATGTGAATCTAAAAGTAACCAGAAAAGCCATTTAAGAAACAATAATACGATTTGCCTACTAATCTTTCTAATATTTGATCTATGAAAGGAAGAGAAAAAATGATCTTTTCTAGTAGCTTGATTCAACTTTTTGTAATTAATGCAGACTTTCCAACTATTCTGAACTCCCATAAGGATAAGCTCATTCTTTTCATTTAGCATCATAGTGATCTTGGTCTTCTTGGGGACTACCTGCACTAGACTTACCCATTTGTTATCAGATATGGGGTAAATAATACCAGTTGAAAGTAATTTACTTACCTCTTTCTTCGTGACATCTAGGATCTTAGGATTGAGCTTCTCTATAGTTATCTTATTGGTTTGGCTCTTTCTTCTAATAAAATTCTGTGCATACACATGGAAGAGCTAATCCTTAGAATATCTGCCAATATCTAACTTATTGCTTTTTTCTTTTCCCTTAACAATTCTAAGAACTTCATTTCATGATCAAGTGGAAGGTTATTTGCTATTATTACTGGTAATATATTTTTTTCTTCCAAGAAAGCATATTTAAGATTATTAGGTAAAGGTTTGAGTTCACGTGTGGGTGGTTGCTGTATAGAAGGTACTAATCTTTATGAATTTAAATGTACAACAGCCTCCACTTGTTCACTTTTCTTAACAAAGGAAATAGTATCAAATAAATTGATAGAATTAGGATGAAAATCAGAAGTAGAATCATAATTAGAATTCAAGAATACATTAATCTCATAATAAGTAGTATATTTATTAAGTCTATCACAGCATTCTAAATATTGAATTACATCTATAAATTCAACGTCAATATCTATGTCCATGCAAGCATCAGTAAATAACAAGTCTATCATATTTTCATGCAATATAGAGTGTTCTTCTGAAAGGTGTTTCATGGTGTCAAGAATGTTAAAATGAACAATATCACCACCAAATTCCATTGATAATGTGCCATCATGCACATTAATGATCATTTTAGCAATTTTCAAAAATGGTCTACCTAGAATCAGTGGTGCATGTCCATGTATATTGTCATCTTCCATATTTAGAACATAAAAGTCAGCAGGAAAAATTAAATCTTTACCCTTACTAGAATGTCTTCAAGTATTCTTACAAGGTAGGTTGTGCTTCTGTTTGCTAACTGAGTCACCATTCCCATAGGTTTCAATTCTCCAATTTACAAAAAGGAATATATAGATTTAGGCATTACATTAATGGAAGCTCCTAAATCTAACATAGCATTATTGAACTGCATATTTCTTATTGTGCAAGGAATGGTGAATGTGCCAAGATCTTTACATTTAGTAGACATAGCTAGTTAAATCAAAGTTGATACGTTTCTCCCCATACTAACTTTCTCATTCCCTTTTAACTTCCTCTTATGTGTGCATAGCTCCTTAAGAAACTTTGCATATTTTGGAATCTATTTGATTGCTTCTAAGAAAAGGGATATTTACTTCCACTTTTTTGAATGTCTTTATAATTTCCTTATCTAATTCAGCCTTTATGATTTTCCTGGAATGTGTAATTTGATTGGGGAATGGAAAGGGTCTAGTATACGTCGAATTCTCTCCCTTTTCTATATTGTTCTTGTCTCTGATTGATGGGGGCTATTGTTCTATGTCACCTTCTTTTTATTGTAGCACTGCTGTTGGAGGTGTGATAGGTCCATTTACTTGCTTACTACTCTTGAAAGTTATTGCACTGTTATTGCATCTCGGGTTGGTTATAGGCTGTGAAGGTAATTGACCAGAACTTTGACTTCTCAACTCATTGATATTTGTTACAAGTTGACCAATTTAAGTCTCCAAGTTCTGGATTGTTGTCTTTGTTCATTGTTGGAATTAGAATATATTTGTTGCCAACTATTTCACTATATCTTGTAGACTTGGCTCAAACTTATTCATCTGTTGCATGGGTTGTCTCATAGGCTATTGGTTGCTTAGGCTAGGATCATTGAATTTTTGTTGTTGCTATTATTGGTTAGACCTGTAACACCATAATATATTAACCTTAACTAGTCTCCGCTTAGACTTGATTCCATGAAATTTTAAAGAAAAGAGCAAAACTGTGGTATTTTAATACTATATGTCGGGGGGATTTAAATGCTCATATTTTGTCCCATGGGTTCTATGAACCCATCACACACATTCTCTGCTCAAACTTCATTCATACAACTCATACATAACATAAAACAACCCATGAACCACGGATCTAAAGCCAAAAACCAAAAAATGTAATTTCTCAAAACGAGCCCAAAAGTCAGATTTTTGGCTCTAACTTTGGAAAATCATAACTAATTCTAGAAAAATGAGAATCAAGAAAACTATAGCTTTCTTGAAAGATTTAGATGTTAACTTTACATTACAAATAATTTCAAAACATAATCTCAACATTTGGAGCATGTTTGACTTCAAAAAATGTACAAAGGTCTGGCTGTCCCCGGTACTGATACAGTTTGCTGTCATGAATTTCAAAACTTCATAACTAATTCCAAAAAACTCCAATCTGGGAAAACTATACCAATTTAGAAAGCTACAGATATTAAATAGGGGAGAAAATAAGTCCAAATCATTTTAGTAGCCTTTGGACCTTAAAAACTGATGGAATAGTAATGAAGGTCGGTTGGCTTCCCTAATGCTGACACAGAACTTCAGAAAGTTATTTCTCCCTCTACAGACCTCCAATTGAGGTGCTTCTAGTTGGTATAGGTCACTATGCATGTCTAATTTATGCCTATAAAATTTCATGATATGTGGACACCGTTTGCCCTATAAATGACACAGATTTATTTTTAAACCCATAGTAACAGTGCATTAACCAAAACTAGAAAATTTTTCAACTTCAACAATTTGTCAAATATTCCCTATACCTCCAAATATTATCCATTTTAGCTTCTAAAGAAGCTCTATACAAATTCTAGATGCATGCCAAATTTTATATTAAGAAGAGCTCATTGGTTTATATCTTCATGGAGCTCACGAATTTGGTAAATTTAACACCATATATGGTTCAAAGTGGGTCTAAATAGCCTCCTACATGTTCTAACACCTCTTGGGCAAGTTTTAAAGTATAAAAACAACATATGTGAGTTGCTCAAGTAGTCTAAACCATCATATATCTCAAACTCACTATGTTACAGGAAAAAATGCACTACTATATACAAGCCACCAAGGGGTCAAATCTCATATTTCTATTGTTTTGGCTCTATACATGGTTCACACATAATTTATACATATATTTACACTTGCTCAAACATTTACATCTCAAAAATAATATGTACATATTCATTTTAGCACTTCTTTACATCAAAAGAACTAAAACAAGCTACACAACTAACTAAGCATGCTCAACTAGGCTCCTTGGCTTGCACTTTAGTCTTTTTGAGCTCTACCTAACATGTTAAGATAGGAGAGGGAAGGGGGTGAGATTCATGGAATCTCAATAGCTCATGCACTCATTCAAAGAAACAATCAAGGTATATAAACAAGTCAAAAATGCAAGTAGGCGTCTAACCATTCAAAATCATACAACACATGATTTACATACTATGAATATCATATCAATGCCAAGAATAAGCTCTAGAAACTTTTAGTCTAGTCTCACCCTATTTTTGGGGCTTTTGGATGGATTTTACCCTTGGTCTAGGGACTTTTAACTTGGCCTCATTCATTTATGAGACTTTTGGCCTTGTCTCACCCATCCTTAAAGACTTTTGGCTTTACCTCACCCATCACAAGGGACTTTTAGTACTACCTCACCTGAGCAATTTTTACAACCTAAAATATAAGCATATTGGTACCAATGCATTAAGGCAATATCAAATGGCATATCTTATAAGACATGTGCACACACAAGTATACAATGACCATTACATATCCAAGAATGCATCAAGAAAGAGTGGAGAGCTACCTTATAAGCCAACACAAGTCTTCCCTTTTGATTTCTCCTTTCCCTTCTCGGTCTCACAATCACAACTAGGTGGAGCTACTTCTCTTAGGCCTAAACACAACAAGTAGCATGCAATTACTCTCTTGGAACTCAATAATTACTCACAAAGGCTAAGGGATTGAATCCTTAGTTTTTCCCTCTTGAATTTCACTAGTTCTTCTCTTAATTCCTTTGCATTTCTCAACTTCCCACACTCTAATTTAAGGGTTTCTTACTCATTCTAGGTCAGAACTTTCTTCCTCTCTCAAGCTCTCAAGTTGATAGAACCAACATACACAAGAAGCAAAGAAGAAGAAGCAAAGGTACATAAGCATCTACCTTGAGTTCTAGCTTCTTTCAAAAGTGGTTCTCTTTTGCCTTCACCTTTCTTCTTATTCTCCACTCTCCCTTTTCTTAACCAAGCTAAAAAAAAAACTAATTCAACAACCAAAACCTTAAAAAGAAAGGGTAAAGAGAGAAGCATAAAATTTTAAGAAGGAAAGTTATGGAAATCTCAAATTTTGCTTACCTTTTCCCTGGTTTCCTTCCTTCTCTCTTAGCTTCTCTTGGTTTCTATCTCTCTATAGCCCTTTTCTCTATTTTGGATGAAGTATAAGTCAGTTAGAAGAAAAGAAGAGGATCTAGACTCTTTAAGAAGTAAAATTCTCCTTTTTCATGCTTTTCTGGACTAACCCTCGCTATAGCAAAAAATAATCCTCGCTACGGCGAGCACGTATCAATCCCAGGCCCTTGTTCTTACTATGGCGCGCGCTATTGTGAGAAAATCCCTGGTTTTTGTATGGGATGCCCGAACTCGCTATAGCTAAAAGCATTCTCGCTATAGCAAACTGGTACATTCACTATAGCTAGCTGGATTCTCGCTGTAGTGAATAGGTACATTTGCTATAGCCACGCTATAGCTAGCTGGATTCTCGCTGTAGCGAACAGGTACATTTGCTATAGCCAGGCTATAGCTAACAGACTTAGAAAAATTTTAGGACTTAGAAAATTTTCAAAAATTTTGGTTGTTACAAGACCTACCATATCTTAAATTTAGATCATCTCTCTATTTGGAATTATATGTTACTGCATAAGGGTCGTATCTATTCTGTTGCTACTATAAAGGTCTACCAGAAAAGATGCCAGCACATGATTCTGTATTATCTTATAGCTAGGGGCATTGATATGTGGCATGTGTGGTTAATGAACAAATGCCACATAGAGGTGTAGGGAGTTGTTGGGGTTATCTTTACCTGAGTGCTAGCTATCTAACCATGGAAGCCAACTCCTTAAGTTTATTTTCTATTATTTGTTGATTTATATAAATGGTATAGATTTCACTTACACTTCTTGTTGGCTTATTTATTCTAGTGCTGAATTGTTGCGTATTCTATTGCATATTCGCAATAAGGTCTTTGGCAGCAGCTGGGGTTTTGTTAACCAATGCTCCACCTGCAGCTGCATCAACCATACTCCTGTCAATGGGTAGCAAGCTCTCATAAAAGTACTGAATCAGAAGTTGGTCACTGATTAGATGGTGAGGATAGCTTACATAGTTTCTTAAACCTCTCATAGTATTCATATAATGTTTTTCCATTTATCAGTCTAATAGCACTAATCTCTTTTCAGATGGCAGCAATTCTTGAGACAGGGAATAATTTCTCTAAAATAACCTCTTCAATTCATTCCATGAAGTGATGGCTTGAGGTTGAAGATGATAAAGCCAATCTTTGGCCACCCTATCCAGTGAGAAAGGGAATACTTTTAGCTTGATGTGCTCTTCTAAAACTCCTTGTAGTTTCATGGTGGACCAAACTACATAGAACTCTTTGAAATGTTTATGCAGATCCTCACCCACAAGACCATGGAACTTTAGAAGAAAATGTATTAATCCATATTTAAGTTCAACAGTAGCATCAAGTTTAGGATATTAAATACAAAGTGGTTAGTAATTAACATCAGGTGCAATCAATTCCTTAAGAGTCATATCATTATTCCCAACCATATCTACTACTTCAGAATCAATATCAAAATCCAAATTCAATTCGCAATTACTTCCTATATTGTTTATTATCTCAAAAATCAAATTAGTAACTATAACTTCTTGAATCTTACGATTTCTAAGTTGCTTATGAAAACTTCTATCAATTTTTGGATCAAATTTAATTAAATCTCTATTAGAAGATCTTGTCATACACCAAGAATAAAATAAAATAAAATAAAACCCAAAAATTACCAAGAAAAATCAAAATAAATTTAGAAAAAATAGGAAAAATTATAAAAAATAAAAGGAAAAATACTAAAAAATTGAAAAAAGTGGTTTAAATGATGGAATTTGGCTGAAAAGTGGCCAAGCCAATAGCTTTGCTACAATTTCAATTTCTTGCAACACTTAGAACCTATATACCAAGTTTTAGCTAAATTGGAGTTAGTCACTTCTTATACCGATATTGCTCAGAGCAGTCATAGAATACCAAAAACACTGAAAATTAACCACAAACACTAAATAAAAATGCTAAAAACAAAATTAAAACTAAGGAATTTCCTATTCTAATTGATTGTGATTGATTAGCTCTCCAGCAATGATGCCAAAATCTTAGTAAAGAAATTTACTGTTCACTCGCACTTGTCGAATTGGCCAAGATTAATAAATTTTTACTTGTTTGCAATATAATGTCAATCAGGTTGTCTCCCATAGAGCTATTAACCAAACCAATTAGTTTAGGATGTAAAAATATAAAATTATAATAATTAAGGGTTCAAATATAAAATTATACTAATTAAACCAAATAGTAAATTAATTAACGAAACGTAATAAAATGAAATTCAATCAGAATAATATGTAACCAATCTGAAATTTTTTCCTAGATAGTTCCCCATTCTTGTCACTTAAAAATACATTTAGTTTGATTTTTAATTATCTAGTTATTTTAATTAATATTTTTAAACTATCGTTCAAGATTTTAATTGGTTCGTATTGCTAATCAAAACACAATTACACTTCTGTCAATAACATGAAGCCAAACTATTTTGCACTTGACCAGAGATGCATGCAGAATCCAAACATGACTCAAAATGAATTTATTTGATTAATCTACTAATTGAATCAAAACACGTTCTTAGATAAATCAAACGAATTAGAATTCATATAACTAAAATCATTTAACCAGAATGATGCAAATTACCTGAAAACAAAGAGAATAAAAATGAAATACATTCTGAAATCAAAATTCAACCTAGAGTTCTATATAAACAAGGACTCAAGTTCACTTTTAGGTTTAGACTCTAGATTAATCACTGAGAAAATTAGAAAGACACAGAAGAAGATGAAAACAAGAATAAAAAGTAGAGAAGATATAAATGTGTATTGACATTTTCTCCTCCTTAAATAGGCGAAGTTGTCTTCTCCCATAAGAAAGCTAATACTAATCTTGAAGTAATATCCAAATCTTTTAGTATCTTAATAAGATAATATCCAAATCCTTGTAACGAGTCTTCTAACCTAATCTTTTTAGAAATCTTCTATCCTACAAAATACAGTTAAAAAATAACTGAGCCTTCGTTAGATAAACATAATAAAAATGCATTTAAAATTTGTTAATCAAAATTAAGCCCACTTAATATAAAATAAGCCCAAAGTCATCAAAGTACCTATAATAATTTATTATTAAGACTAAATATGAGGAATATAAAATATAATAATATTGAAATATCAATTATAAAAAATGGTTTGTAGTATTTTCATTGTTGTCCAACTAATTTGTCTATTTTGCCTAAAATCCAAATCTATTTGTTTGTGGTATTTACAATTCAACCTTTATAGTTTGCTTGTCTTTCCCAATAATCCAATCCCTTTTCCAAAGCCCTTAGCTCCTCCTCACCTTAACCTCAAAGCCATAGCCTTTTTCTTACTTTGCATTATGGTTCATCATCATTTCGGGTGTCTTTGCTTATCTTCTTCAATTGTCAGTATATTTTTGCCTTTCATTTTTTTATCATAAGTTTGTCTTGGTTCATCTTTTTCAATAAAGAGTCATCTCATTCAATGCAAGTTTGTCTTCTTTGACACGAGTTCATCTTCTTCATTAGAGATTTTTGCTTTGTCAAAGGAGGTATAAACACTAGGTCTTCATAGTCATTGTGCTTCCATAGCTTTTTCTGCTTTTATTGGTTTGATGTATTTGTTCTTTTCTAGTTTGTTCGATTTAGGTTAAGTTGCTAGTTAGTCAACATAGGACTTTGTTACTGACATTTTGAAAGACAAGAAGTAACATATCTTAATCACCATATGTAAGGTTTATGTGCCATTTATTTATGTAGCAATTAGAGTTGACAAGAAATCACAAAATCATAAGAACAAAGAACCAAGAAAAAAAAAAGAAAAAAAAAATGAGACCTAGCCAAGATTTCTTTTAAAGCAAGAATGTGAATATTATGAGCATCAAGATTGGACATAAGTTAATAATAATGAAAAAATTATTAACATGTTCCTTTTGTATAAGCCACCCTATAAATATGTAATTAAAGGAATACTTAATGCAAATACCACTACTAAAATATTAAGATGATGTAAACTCCAAATTGGGTAATTACAAAACATGACAACTATAGCCTCTAGATCTTCATCTTTGTTGGAAGAGCTGTAGGGATCCATAATTTGTACACCTTGCTTTTCTAACTTTGGCTTGATAGATTACAAATTTGTTCAAACAAACAGGAATAAGAGTTTAAACCCTAAACTAAAAAGAATTGCCAAAAGAAGCTTTACATGCAACTGGTGAAGTGCTACGTGTGAAGGTGCAAATTACTGATCATGCATGCATTTACTCACCTAATTTATTGAACCATATAAATTTTAGTAGGACAAAAACATTGTAATCTCCCCCTTGGGTACATTGTCTTAAAAATTTAAACATGTATTATTGTGAAAAAGGTTATAAGAAGTTTTTGAAAAATCTACCCTACTACATCAAAAATGCATTGTGAGAAGATTAAAGTTTTTAACTAACAATTATACATGTTAAGTCAAGTAGCTTTATGAAATTCTCAACATTGTATCTCCTTTCCAATAATGGGTTGTATTAGTTTAGAGAACTATTAATCTAATAAATTTAACATTTCAAAGTGAAAGAGAAACAAAATGTCATAACATACATCATATAACTAGTCTTATATCATTCCATTCTTATGGCAACAAATTTACAACCACAACTAAATTTTTGGTAGTGATTTTAGCCTTGCTTGTACATCATTTGATATTGTAAGGGTCAAAATTTGAATTCCTTTTCTTTCCCACTCATGGCTGCCATATACAAGTTTGTTTTGATCCATAAGACCAACATATGAGTGCCATTTGCATGTAGAAGCTATATAGCCCATTTTGGCCACTTTGATATAAAAGGGTCTTAAATTTCAAAACTTCAAAACTTCAACTATACAACTCTGAGCTATACAAATTAGGTGTCTATGAAAAGTCCCTCAAAAGTCACAAAAATAGAGGTTGCACTAGAGTAAATAATACCAGTGTAATTTTAATTTTTGGGGCCAATTTTAAAAATTTATAAAATATTCTATAAAGCTAAAAAAATACCATCTTTAGCTTGTTAGAAAGTTCTATAAATTATCTAGATAATCACCAAATTTCAGTCCCAAACTAGGTCATTTGTACTATCAAGGGTGGAGATGCAATCAATGACTCATTTGGAGCAAAACTTAGTTCCAATATTGTCCACTTGGCCTCTAAATTGCAATCTCTTTGTTTGACTATATTTTAATCCATTCATGCTTCATTCCCATAGGAACCATTGCATGAAACATAACTAGCGTAAAAAATTAACCATCTCACACCCAATTATGCATATAGACCACATAACATCTCATATAGGAGTTCAAGTACTAATGGCCAACTCATGCATCAAAATTGTCATACCATAGTATTCTAGTGCCATATTTCTCAATTCAAGATGGCTTACACACATTCTCAAGGAAAATCCAACAAAAGCATATGAAAATAATGAATTTATTTGTGTTATGTCAGGGATTAAATTTTCATTTCGCATCATATAGACCCCGTGAGTTCCCTAACATCATTCTCTAATTATTTATTACTTATAGAAATCATGCACAACTCAAAACATCACACAATCTATGGTTTCAAGCTCAAAACCTCTAATTTTCCACTTATTCTTCTCAGACAGCATGTGGCAAATTTCAAAGGAAAATTTAAAAAAATCATAACTAAATCTAAAAAAATCAAAATCAAGAAAACCATAACTTGTTGGAAAGCTTTGGATGTTAAATTCACATTAAAAATAATTCTAGACCATGAAAATCTCATTTGGACTATGCTTGACATTAGAATAGACACAAAGGTTAGGCTATACAGAATTTTGATACAGATTACTGATATAAATTTTGGAAATTCATAATTAATTCCATAAAAATATAATCCATGTAGTCTATACCAATTTGGAAAGCTATAGAATAGAGGAAAAAATATTTCTAGATCAATCCAAGAGCATTTAGACCCCAAAAATCAATGGAACAATACTAAGAATCTAGAGGTGCGCTTGGAACAGAACAACAACTTCAAAAATTCATATCTCCCTCTTTAGACATCTAATTGAGGTGCTTCTAATTGGAACCGGTCACTAAGAAGGTATAGTTTTTCCCTATAAAATTTCATGGCAATTGGATTTCGTTTGGCCTATGAGTGATAGAGATTCATTTCAGACCAAATGAACAGTAATATTAGCAAATTTTGGTTTTTCAGCCAACTTAAAAAATTCACCAAAATTTCCACAGACCTCTAAATAATACCCACTTTAGCTCTCCAAAAATCTCTTAACAAGCTCTAGATGCATGCCAAAACTCAGACCAAGAATAGCTCATTTGGACAAAAAGTGATATATCTCCACGAAATGGTCATTTTTGCCTCTTACAAGATGTTAACTTTGTCCAAATGGCTTCCTTAATGGTTTGACACCTCTTGGGCAAGTTTAATGGCACAATTACAACTTGTATGAACTGCCTAAGTGGTCCTAAATATCATGCATCTCAAATTGACTATTCCATACTCAAGGATACACAAATATCACAAGCCATTCCATGGTCAAATTTTCACATTTTTCATTGCTTTAGCACCATCTAAGGTTCATACATCATTTACATATGATATTACAATTATTCAATGATTCATAACTCAAAAATAATATTTACATAGCCATTTTAACCATTAGGTACAGAAGAAACTACATAAAAGTCAAGTTATAGTCTCTTTAAGGTGCTTGGCTTACATCCTTTGGTTCTTGAACACCACCTTTTTATTTCAAGATGAAGGAAGGGAGGGGAGTGATATTCCTAGAATCTCAATAGCTCACACACCCATTCACACACACATTCAAGGCACGCATATACCAAGTGCACAAATATGAAAGTGATATGAATATGAAACATACTAGAAGTCCGTTTCCATGCCACCATTACACATCAATTCAAGAACTTGCTCTAGGAACTTTTGGTTTTGTCTCATTCCACTTCTAAGACTTTTGGATTTGCCTCACCCTTGGCCTAGGGACTTTTGACTTGGTCTCACCAATTCAAGAGACTTTTGGCCTAGTCTCATCTCTTCACCTACATTAAGGGTCTTGTGGCATCACCTCACCCTTGTGAGCAATTTCCATAAGCAAAGCCATTCAAGAACACACATTGGTACCAATGCAATCTCAAAGCATTAAGCGGCATGTTCTCATATCACATAGACACATACATGCATGCAAAGACATACATACATACATATAGGAATGCAAGGAGAATGAGGTGGAGAGCTACCTTGAATCTTATACAAGCCTTACTTTGCTTGTTCCTTCCCCTTTTCGGACCCACAAGCACAACTAGGTGGATTGGTGCTCTCTTGGCCTAAACACCATAAATAGCACACAATTATGCACTTGAAGCAAGCTAAGACACCAAACTCATTCTTAAATACACACTTGGTTCTATAAGTGGCATAATGGTTCCATAAATAGCCCATTGAACTAACTCTTATTATTCGAACTCTAGACTTTATTCTCTTTTCATTTCTAGGCCTCTTGACCTCATTCAAGATCCTTGGAGCCCTCACACATTCATTTGCACAATTGAAAAGCTAAGTTGCTTCATAAGGCACTATTATAGACACCATTATTGTAACATCCGATCCCTCCGTAAAAGTGAGAAACGCAATGTTCGGTTTTTCCGTAAACGTAAAAAATGGGCCAAATATAAAAGGAAGTCCTCGAAATAGAAGGAATTGGGGCCAAATAAAATTATGATAAAATTTTAAATAATAGAAAATGAGGATTTGAATCTTGAGTTGCCCAGAAATCAAGGCCAGAGTGATTCGATAAATTTGCCGAAAGGCCAGTGGCATTTTCGTAAATATGGGCACTTTTTGAAATACTCATAGGAGGGCTTTTTAAATAGAAATTTTGAGTTGCCCAAGGTTCTCAGAGGCCCAAAAACCATGGGAAGCCCCGGGACTAGTGAAGCCCCTCCGGTGTACTCTTTCCGACGTCAGTTGACCCAAACTTTGACCGATTCGTTCGGGAGGGTTTTAGCTCCGATTTGAGTGATTCCAAAGGCATTTTATTAAATTAGGAATCTAAATTTTATGATGAAAAAGATGGTTCTCAAAAAGGAGCTAAAACGAAGCCAAATCGGAAATGCCATTACGAAGGGCGAAATTGGAAACCATTTTAAAAAGGAAGCTTCTTTCTTCTTCTTTATAAGTCACGTTCTTCCTCTCCTTCATTAAACCGACTTGCTTCTGCCCATCTTCAGAGAAGAACTCCAGTTTCTTAGGCGCACAAGAGAAGGAGGATTTTGGAGGAAGAAATTCAAGAAAAAGGTAAGAAACTTTAAGAAATTCCATATCCTTCCTTCTTGAAACTTGCTCCCCTCCTCTCAAGCTTTCTTTCTATGGTTTTAATGGAGAGTTTGGTGCTGTTTTGGGGGCAGAACAGAGAGGGAAATTTCGAAAATTGAGGGAGCAAGCCAACCAAGTGGAAGAGCAAGCAAAGAAAAGCAAGAAAACAAGGTAAAACTTCCATTCTTTGGTAGGTTCTTCCTCCCCCTCCCTCTTGCACGAATTTGGGCACCATGAGCCCAACTTTTAGGGGCTGTTTTCTGCCCAATTTATGGAAGGATTAGAGGTTTTGGAGTGCAAGGATTAAGAATGAACCAATAGAATCAAGAAAGGAGTATTAAGAGACAAGATAGAACCATTAGGGATCCAAATGCTCCCTTGCAAATCTGATTTTATATGAATGTTCTTAGACTTAATTGGATGTTTAAACATGCTCCTAAGACCCCTAGAGAGCTTCCCACATGCACCTCCCATCCAAGAAAGCAAAGAAATTGAAAGAAAAACTAATGAACTCTAAGCTAGAAAAGTGTAGAGCTCTTGAACACTTTGCAAAAACTGATTTGATATATGAGTTTCCTTGCATGTGTGAGTATTTGATTGAGCTCCTAAGAACTCTAGGAAGTCTCCCAAGTGTGTCTCCCATCAAGGAAAAATCAAGAAGGCCATGAACTCTTCTTCCCCCCATAGTCTCGGCCTAGGCAAGTTCCTATAGCTAGGGAGAGTTTTAAATTTTTCTAAGGCTATTCTTGAGTCATATGTGATGAGTGAAGATGAGTAGAGGCCTTAGAAAAAATTTAGAACTTAAAGAAAGTGATTTGGTGTCTTAGGTTCCATATTATGACCTAAAGAAGCAACATGGTGCTAGGCCTTTTGTTTTAATGATGTGATGACTCCAAGAGGTTTAAAAGGAGTCAAGAATCATATTTGAAAGGAAATAATGAGGCTTAGAAGTCCCTTGAGGGGTGTTGCTTCATTAGGTGCCTTTATAGACCATAATGGAGCCTATAGAGCAATCTAGTGTTTTATCAAGTGATGTAGCCTTAGAAAGTGTTTCATGAACCTAATTGGCTCCCATAATTTGTATATAGGCCAAGAGAAACCATCTCCACCAATTTATGGGTGTATGGCCGAAAGAGAAGGCTTGAAAGCTAAAGAAAAAGTGTATGAAATTGTGCAAGGTAGCTCTCCACCTCATTCTCTTTGCATTCTTGTGTGCATATGTATGTCTTAGTGTGCTTGCATGCATTCTTGATGCTTGATAATATGCCACTTGATCCTTGTTGTGCATTGGTGCCAATGTGTTGTCTTGAATAACTATGGTTGTGGAAAGAGCTCATAAGGGTGAGGTGATGCCAAAAGTCCCTTAATGAAGGTGAGGAGATGTCAAAAGTCTCATGGCATGGGTGAGACAAGGCCAAAAGTCCCTTGAATGGGTGAGGCAAAGTCAAAAGTCCCTAGACCAAGAGTGAGGCAAATCCAAAAGTCCTAGAAATGGAGTGAGGCTAAACCAAAAGTCCCTAGAGCATGAAAGTAATCTTGACATGTGAATGTGGCATGGAATAGAATTTATTGCACACTTTATGCTTGTATAGTTATCATTTGGTATATGTATGCCTTGAATGTGATGTAAATGGGTGTGTGAGCTATTGAGATTCTTTGAATCTCATCCCCTCCTCTCCAATGCTCTAAGATGCTAGGTGGACCAAGTAGCTATGGTGAAGGGAGCCAACAACCATGAAAGAAGGAGATTGACAAGCCTAGGCCTAGTTGTATTCTTTTTGAACCATAATGATATTCAATGATGTATATGATTATTGTAAATGGCACATGACCCTTGAGATACATGTAAATATGATATTATGTGATGTATACATGTATGGATATGATGTATGAACTTTAGAAATGAATTTGGGTATGTAATGTCAAGTTATGCAAATTGGAAGTTTGATGCAAATGTGTATAAGTGAGGGTTGAATGGCCAAAATGAGATGCATGAGGTTTGGGACCATTTGGGCAGCCCACACAAGTCTTAAATATGCTTTTAAACTTGCCCAAAAGGTGCCAAGACCAAGGGAAATCCATTTGGCAAATTTGGTACCCAATATGGAGCCAAAATTGACCATAATGGAACCCTATACTATTTTTTGGCCAAATGAGTTAGTCTTGCCCTAAAACTTGGCATGCAATTAGGTCTCATTAAGAAATTTTTGGGAAGCTAAAGATCATAATTTTCGGAGACCTATAGAATATTTGAGGAATTTTCAAAGTTGGGATTTTTCATGGATTCTGGTATGGGTACTGTTCATACTGGCAGTTTTGAATTCTGTGTCACCCGATGGCCAAATGGTATCCAATGCTTATGAAATTTTATATGCATAAACTAGAGGTCATAAGCTTTCTGTGGCCACCGAGATCACCTGATTTGGAGGTCTAGAGAGGAAGATATGCATTTTCGAAGGTTCTGCCCAGTATCAGACATCTTGCCTGACCCGAGGTACTGTTCCATCAATTTTCGGGCGTTTGGCTTGATGTACTAATCTGGAGATATTTTTCCCCTCTCGTTAACATTCACATATTTCCATAGTGATATCATTTTCAAGCATTGGATTTTTGTGGAATTAGTTAGACATTTTTGAAGTCCATATCAGTAAACTGTGACAGTATCAGGAACCCTCCGACCAGTAGATGATTTCCCGTGTCAAACGCATTATATATGAGATTTTAAGACTTCTACATATTTTTAGCATGAAGTAGACGTCTTAATCTTTCCATAATGACTGAGATTAAATGTTTTAGATTTTTATAGATTTAGTTATGAATTTCCAAAGTTTGTGAAAAAAAAGAGGAAATTCTGGCTGAAAATACAAACATGGATTTCATATGCTCCTTTGCTTTCTACGAGTTGTAGGCCAAATTTGATGATGGAAATGAGTTATATTCATGTGTTTAAGTATGATAAAGTGATAGATGCTTTCATATGGCCTACGGGACTCCGAAAGAAAAATTTTACCAGTAGAGAAATGTACTTTTATTCATAACTTCCTATGCCACTATATTGTTTCCATAGAATAAATATAAGATGAGGCATGGGAATTGTATGAATTGAGTCCTAAAAGTATGGTGTTACAATTATCCTATCTCCCAATTTATGGCTCTTAAATTTTTTCCAATGGTTCTTCCCACCTCCTAGTATCATATAGAGTCCCAAACCAAGGCTAGAACAATTTAAAACATCTCATAGTCCCTTAAGCTAGCCTAGGCCGAGACATCCTCCATAATGGGGTTCCATGAAGCTTTTGATTTTTCCTTGATGAAAGAGCCACTTGGAGAGGTTTTTAGGGGTCTTAGGAGCTTAATGGAATATTTAAATGGCCAAGGAAACACACACACAAAATCAAATTTCATACTTCCCTCAAGAACTCTACACTTTTCTAAATCAATTTCCATTGGTTTTTACTTTAATTTCTTTGCATAATCTTAATCCTCACACTTTTTTTCCTAGGATTCTCCCTTGGTTCTACCTAAAATCTATCCCCTCCTACTCCTCCCTAGGTTGCTTGAAATTGTGCACAAGAAGGAATAAGAGGAAGAAGCAATTAAACCATGAACTTACCTTGGATTTTAGCTTGATTTCAAGACTTTTTCTCCTTGGTTTGCTTCCTCTCAAGCAATTCGAACTCTTCCCCTATGTTCTGGACCAAAAACAGAACCATTCATCTCAAATAAACCATAGAAAGAGAGGAGGAAAGGAGAGAAACAAAATTGGAAGAAGGAGAAGCATGAATTTCCTTGAATTTTCTTACCTTTCTTGGCTTTTCTTCTTCCTTCTTTTCCCTCTCTTGGTGTACCTAAAGAGCTGTTTCTCTTCTCTAAATTTGAGCAGAAGAAAGTTGGCCAAAGAAATATGAAGAAGTGGTGTGAAGATTTTAGAACATTCAAGAAGCTCACTTTTTCAAAAATTTTAATTTCGTCACTCCGTAATGGCATTTTTGGTTTAGCTTTGTTTTAGCTCCTTTTTGAGAACCATCTTTTTCATCATAAAATTTAAGTTCCTAATTTAATAAAATACTTTTGGAATTATTCAAATCAAAGCTAAAACCTTTTTGAACAAATTTTTCAAAATTCGAGTTTACTACCATGATAAAACGTCAACCGGAGGGGCTTTACTAGTCTCGGGGTTTTCTATGGTTTTTAGGGCCTTTGAGAACCCTGGGCAACTTAAAATTTTTATTTAAAAAGCCCTCCTGTGTGTTTTTCCAAAAGTTACACATAATTATAAAAATGTCATTACGTTTTGTCAAATTCTGTAACAATTTCATTTCTCCGTCTTAGCTCTATTTTTTTTTCTGAGCCTGGATTTATCATTTTTAGGAGCTTAGGACATCACCCAAATTTTTTGGGACATTTTCTAGCTCATTTCAAGGGACTTGCCTTTATACGGCTCATTTTGTCGTTTTACAGAGTTTACCATTTGTTACAAAAATGGCATACATAAATGTTCTCAAGTTTGTACACAAGTTAATCCTTATCATATACATCATATATCATTGCTAATGTATCTCTTACATCATCAAATACATTAAAAGTTTCTTATACATCATTTTTACACTCTAATTCTTCTCATTTTCCTTCTCCTTACTTAAAGAACTTGTAATAGCGAGTGGGAGATACATGGGGTGAGATTTCTTGGAGAATCTCAATATTAAATCTCAATGCATACCGATGCATGCAAAAAATGTCATAAGGAAATGCAATTATGTGATTCATGGACATTAAATTGCTTAAATGTAATATCTAACTTTTCAAAAACTGAATTGAAATCTATATATTGATAAAAGGGGATCCTAAAGCAAAGTAAATTAAGACCAATTAAAGATAGAATACTAATTACAATATCTAGAAATACGGTTAAGAAAGTAAGAATGGCTTGGAATCGAAGCCAAAATGACTAAATAAAGTGAATCAAAAATCCAATGGCAAAATTATAATTTTAGGTAACTTTTTGGAAAAATAAAGGAAGAGGTTTCAAATGATAAAATTAAGCTCATTAGAATTTTCAGAGGCCCAAAAATCATAAGAACCATCAGAATCGTTAAAACCCTTCTGATGTATAATTTAGGTTATTGGTTGACCAAATCATTTTGAATTGTTCTAAATTCCATAAAATTGAAATAAAATATTTTTAATAAACTAGAAGACCTAAATTTCATGATAAAAAAATGATTCTAAAAAAGGAATTAAAATGAGGTCAAACGGAGGAATTGAAGTTAAGGGACATAATGGGAATTACGTAAATTATTATAAAACACCTTTATTGCTTCTTATATACCTCACACCACCTTCTAGCTTATTCTAACCAACCTACTTCTACTCTAATTTAGACCTAAGAATGTGAAAGAAGAAAGGAAGGAGAAGGAAGAATCAAGGCTACCTAAGGTAAGTAAGTATAGAGAATTTGCCTATCTTGCTTTTGTAAAAGTTTTTGTACTCTTTCTCCTCTTTCTTTCTATAGTTTTGGTTTTCTAAAAGGTGAAATTTTTTGTTGAACCCATGGAGAAAAGAGCTCTTTAAAGGGTCCTAATGCACCATAATAATCTTCATTCAAATCACTTTCTTATGGTATATGATTTAGGCTAAGGCAACTTGCTCTTCCCTTGGGTTTTCCTCCCTTCATGTTCGACCAAGTGAGAGGGGAAGAGAGGGGAATTTGATTTTGATCTAAACATGCTTGAATTAGGGGTACTAAAGTGTAGAGATTAAGAATATACCATTAAAATCAATTAAGAAGCTATAGAATGCAAAACTTGATACGCAGGGTTTTGTTTGCACCTTAGAAGTTTTGAAACTCTAAGAAGGCATTTCAAGCTACCTAAGATCATATTTAAACTAGAAAAGAACCAAGAATAATTCATATGTACCAAATTCCTCATGGAAGAAACAAAACCTCCAAGTGTGGTGCATATAAGGTGTGGTTTGACCATGAGCTAGAAATGGCATCTAGGAGAAGCTTTCAATGATTTCAAAGTTATAAATGATCTTGATATGAATCATAAACACTAAAAGAACTGTTGGTTTGAATTTAGAAGCCTTATTTTGAAAGGTGAAAATTTAGGGTTTAATTATGTATAAAGAAGCAACTTAGTGCTAAACTTCTTAAATTAAGTTTATGATGACTCTAATGAGTTCTAATAGAATCATATAATTCATATTAGGTAAGGTTTAAGAGCTAAGATATTGATTCATAAGAGTTGCTTTATAATATCATTTAATTGAATCATATATGAGCCTAAGATTCTAGTTAAGTTGTATAATAAGGCTTAAATGAGTACAAGCATGGTTCCATTGATGATTTTGTGCTTCATTTGATGTGTCTAAGCCAAGTAAGTGAAATTTCACTTTAGTGTGGGCATGCGGCCATGGAACCAAGTCAAGGAACAAAAAGAAATTAAGTTAAACTTTTGTGTTAAGATAGTTCTTCATCCATTCTTGTATATGTATATTGGTTGCTTGAGTGTATTGGATTGCTTGCATGTATTAGTTGCAAATTATGTGTATTATTGATTGTTTGATAATCATATGCAATTGCATGATATTTGATTGCATTTGGAATTGGTTTGACTCTTAAATGGGTGAGGGTGCCAAAAGTTCCTCGAAATGGATGAAGTGAGGCCAAAAGTCTCAATTATGAGTAAGGCTAAATCAAAAGTTCTACAATAAGGTGAGGTTAAACCAAAAGTCCCAAATTGTTAGATGAGATTAGATCAAAAGTCCCTAAAGCTTGTTTTGCTCTTAGTGAAGTCATGTGATCCCTAATGCATAAATATGAATGATATTTGGTTGTGTGAGATGCATGCTTGTTTTCTTTGACCTTGAGTATGCCATATACGTATAATTGAATGATGAATAAGTTATTGAGATTCTTTAAATCTTACTCTTTCCCCTATTTCTCTAACTATGACTAGATGGTTCTTATCACACCATCGTATATCATATGTTATAACTTGCTATGCTAGAGAACCTTGTACTACTGATAAAAAACCTTGTTGACAAAGTCTCAAATTTCACAGTGTAGAATACAAGATGTTATCAAAAGATTCTGGACCTTGTTAACAAGATATTATCTCAGCCTTTAAATTAACTTGATTTGATGCTAACTCATCCTTAATAAACTTGCTCAACTAGAAATATCATAAAAGAAGCATAGAAATCGGGTTTAGGATCAAGCATCATAAGTTAGCACAAGTACACTATCTCATGTAATTCCATACTTCTGCCACTAGTTTCAAAAATTCATAACTTGAGTTAGAGAACTCCAAATCATGCAAATTAGGACTTTCCGGAAAGCTCAGAACATTATCTAACTACTGTAAAAATTTTAAATCAAAATAATATCATTTTCCTGACAAAAAATAATGGAACAGTAACTAGGGTTTATTTCTCATACTGCAGCAGACATGTAACTTTAAAAATTCATAGCTCACTATATAGAGCTCTAAATTGCATGCTCTCAGTGGCTATGGAAGAACTTCATTTGATCTTTCAAAGACATTGAAAATTAGATTGTCCAGAAGAACAGTACCATGATAGTTTTTGTATAATTTGGCTAATTTTAAAAAATCATAAGTATTCTACATAGTTCCAAAAATTATGATCTTTGGCTCTATGAAACAGCCTCAAAGAGATTGATATATCTACCAAATTTAATGCAAAAAATCATTCATTTAGTCTAGTTTTGGTTTAAAGGCAAAATATGGCTTAAAATAATAACCATATGGCTCCAAATGGTACCAAATGGCCTCTTAGATGAACCAGGACCATTTGAGCAAGTCCAAAAGTTCAAATACAGTATATAAAAGCATTATAATAAGTCCAAATCCTCATGAAACTCAAATTGACCATCCTATATGCTTTTATGCACAAGCATACCATGGCTTAAGGATGTCAAAATCATGTATTCTCATATATTTGGCTCCAAATTCATTACATACAACATATCCATATATTTTTACACATGATCAAAGGTTTACAACTCATAAATAACTTATGCATACATATTTTGACCTTAAATTACACATAATCCTACTTTATTGTCAAAGTATCATCAATCATACTCCTTAGCTTCCATTCTTTGCTCCATGAGTTTTGTCTAGACAAAGTTAGACAGAAAGTGGGGAAGAATGAAATTAAAAGAATCACAATAGCTCTTTTACCCTTTCAAGTATGCATAAATGGCATATTATCATGTCAAAGAATACAAGCATGCACCAAAAACTTCCAAGGATCAAACATAAACATGTTTTCAAGGTCATATAAACATGTCAAGATCAAAATCAAGCTTTAGAAACTTTTGGCTTATCTTCACCTTACTATTTAGGACTTTTAGATTAGTCTCATCCATTTTCTAGGGACTTTTGACTTAACTCATTCATTCTAAGAGACTTTTAGCCTTGTCTCACCCATTTTAAGGGACTTTTGGCGTTACCTCATTCATCAAGAATAAAGTTACATTCCAAACACAATTCATGAAACATAATGGTACCATAGCATCAAACCAATAGCTAGAGTCATATTTCATGATTCAAACATCCATACAAGCATTTAATGACAATCAAACAACTAAGAAATACATACAAGAAAGGATAGAGAGCTACCTCGATTCAAAAAGTACAACTTTCCCTTGATTCCTTTAGGATCTTGGTTTGGCCACACACACACACTTGGTGGAGGCTTGATATGCTTGGCCTAGACATATCAAACAAGGTACAACCACATCAATGGAACTCTTTCTAGCATCACATAAACTCTACATAAGCTATTTTTAGTTTATGCCATGCTTATAGTTCCATACAAGTGCACAACGAAGTAACTCACATAACTTATGATCTTGGCTCTCATTTCTTACTCAATCTAAGTCACATGATTCCATTTAAATTTATTAGAGTCATAATAAGCTCAATTCAAGGAGCCTAACACCAAGTTGCCTTTTTATACATAAAAGGAACCTAAACTTTTAGTTTTCAAAATATGGTTTCTAAATTCACACTAATGGTTCCTTTGGTGTCTATCATTCATTTCTAGGCCATTTCTATTCTTGGAATCAAAGAAAACTCTCCTTAGGTATCATCTCTCCTCTTTGGTTGAGACATAGAACATATAGAGAGCCCATAAGGTTTTGCTAGTTTTCCTTAGGAATTTGTCACTTATGAAGCTTCCTAGATGTCTTGAGAACTCAAACATACTCTTATATAAGTTAAATTACCTTTAGAAATCTTCATAAATTCCTAGGTGCAATCAAACCCTAACCTTCATAACTTAATTTCTAAAGTTTTTCTTTTAGTTCTAATTGCATATTCTTATTCCTTATGCTCTAAAACCTTAAGTCCTATTAGGCTTGGATCAAATCAAAGCCCTTTACATATACCCTTAAATCTAGCTGAAACATAAAGGAAGAGAAAAAGCCAAGAAGCAATTTCTCATAGCAAAGCTTACCTTGTTTTCAAGCTTTTTAAAAGAGTTTTCACAAGCTTTTTAAAAGTTTTTCCAAACTCTCTCTTTCCTCTACTGAACCAACCACAAATAAGGTCCAATTAAGTTACCAAAACCATGAGAAGAGAGAGGAGAAAGAGGAGAAGAAGTTTAATGAAAGGAGAATCATGAAAAAGAGATAATTTTTTACACTTTTCAAGCTTATTTTCCTCCCCCTTTGCTCCCTCTTTAGTGTACCTCTCAAGGCTGGTTCTGTTTCAGTTCTAAAGTGAAAATGAGTTAGTTAAGGTGTGAGGCAAGAATGGGACATCATTTAAGAGGTGGAAGATCATTTATAATAATTCCCAAAATTTCAACTATCCCTAAACATTATTTTCTCTGTTTGAGCTCATTTCACATCCTCTTTTAGTATCATCTTTTCCAAAATAAAATTTAAGTCCTCTAATCCATAAAATACCTTTAGTTTCATTCAAATTAGATTTAAAACTTTACCGAGAAGTCTGTTTAAAATTTTAGTCAACTAATACTTTAAAATGCAAACCAGAGGGGTTTTGACTATTCTATGGGTTCTTATGATTTTTAAGACCTCTAAGTGAGAAACATGATGTTCGGTTTCTTCGTAAACGTCAGAAATGGGCCAAATATTAAAGGAAGTCCTCGAAATAGAAGAAATTAGGGCCAACTAAAATTATGATAAAATTTTAAATAATGGAAAATGAGGATTTGAGCCTTGAGTTACCTAGAAATCAAGGCCAGAGTGATTCAGAGAATTTACCGAAGAAAGTAGGAGCATTTTTATAATTTTTGGAAAGTTTGAAAAACTCACAAGAGGGCTTTTTAAATAGAAAATTTGAGCTTTCTGAGGTTCTCAGAGGTCTTAAAAATCATGGGAACCCCTAAAATAGTTGAAACCCCTCCGTGAGCGATTTTAGTCGTCGGTTGGCTGAAACTTTGATCGAATAGTTCAAAATAGTTTTAGATCCTTTTTGAGTGATTCTAAAGGCAATTCTTATGATTACAAGCCTAAAGAATATGATGGAAAAGACAGATTTCAAAAAGGAGTTGAAATGAGCCCAAACAAACAAAACTATAGAGGGACTAAATTGTAAATTTTAAAAGTTACTTAAATGAATTCTTAGCTTATAAAAACGCCCCTCCTCTACTCAGATATCCTCACCCACTCTCTTATATGTTAAAATAGAATTAAGAAGGGCTAAGAGTGGTGCACAAGAGTGGAGGCTAAGGAAGGAAGAAGAAGCTTTGAAAAGTGTAAGTTTTAGCCACTTTTTCCTACTCCTTGCTTTGTTAAACTTCTTCCCCTCTTCTTCCTCTTCCTTCTCATGGTTTTGGCATTTAATTTGGTGCTGTTTTGAAGGCAGAACAGAGATGGAATTTTCAAATTTGGTGAGGGGAGGCTAGCCAAGTGAAGAACAAACCAAGAAAACCAAGAATCCAATGTATTTTGCTACTTCCTAAGCTTAGGTCTCCTTGCTCCTCTTCTCTTCAATTCCCCCCATGTAAGACTAGGCATGAAGGATTAAATTTTGGGTCAAACCAAGAATGAATCACATGAATTAGGGTGTGAGAATTTAGAATATGCAAAGGAAACCAAGTAAAAGCCATTGAATTTCAAGTTAGTAAAGTTTAGGATTCTTGAAGAGTTTGTAAAATCTGTTTTGATTCATGAAATTCCTAGCTATGTAAGTGTTTAATTGAGCTTCTAAGACCTTTAGGAAGCTTCCCAAGTGACTTTCCCATCAAGGAAAAATTAGAAACCCCTTGAACCCTAAATGCTTCCATAATGTCAGCCTAGGCTAGAAAGAGTACCAAGGGAAAGTTTTAATTTGTTTCAAGCTTATTTTTGAGTCATGTAGGATGGAAGAGGATGAGAGGAAGCCTTGAAAAAATTTTAGAAGCCATAGATAGTGAGATGGAAGTATGAGCTCCATAATGTAGCATAATAAAGCAACTCCTAGTTAGGCTTTTTAAAATAATTGTGTGATGATTCCAAGGGGTCTAAATGGAGCCAAGAATTGTAGATTAAAGGAAAGAAGGGAGCCAAGATCATGAATTCTTGAAGTTGCTTCATTAAGTGCCTTATAGAAGCATAATGGAGCCATAAACCAAAGTAGCATCATGTAAAGTGTGTATAATGCCAAGGCTTGTTCCTATGAGTAATTCATATTTCTTTTGGTGTGTCTAGGCCAAGAGAAATAGTCTCTACCTTCTTAGGTGTGTGAGGTCAAGGGAGAGGAGTCAAGGCTTAAGGAAAAAGTGTGTGAATGTAAGCAAGATAGCTCTTTCCACTTTCTCTCATGCATGGATATGTATTTAGCTTGTTTTAAAATGTGTGTATGCGTATTTTCAAGCTATGAAAAGTATGCTAGCATGATCTTATTTGCCATGATTTCATGATGTCATGTTATGTTTTCAAATGAATGTATGATGTTTCTTGAGCTTGCTTGAGTGTGGAGAGGCCAAGAACTCTTTACTATGGTGAGGATGAGCTAAGAACCCTTGAGCTTAGTTGAGACAAAGTAAAGAGTCTCCTAAAAGCAAAGTAGGCTCCCAAGAGTATGATTGATTCCAAAGTGCTCAAAGAATGGGTGAGGCAAGTTCAAAATCCATGAGGAGAAGCGTGAGGCCAATCCAAACACTTGGTGAGCTCTTGAATGTCTTGTATGACTTGTTCATATGTTAAGCTTGCTTCTTGAATGCTCATGTTGGATGCTCATGAATTGTATTATATCCATGCATATATTTTTAAGGCTTACTTTACATATATTATGTATGATTGAATGGGAGATGAGCTATTGGGATTCTTTGAATCTCATCCCCTCCTCTCCAATGATCTAACATGCTAAGCGGACCAAGTAACTATGGTGAAGGGAGCCAACATCAATGAAGAAGGAAGAATGATAAGTTTATGTCTAACTTTGCCATTTTGAAACCATAATTGTGTTTCTTGATGTATATGTTGTTGTAAATGTACCATGACCCTTGAAACATGTATAAATATGCTATTATGTGATGTTTATATGTATGGATATGATGTATGAGCTCTAGCATATATTTTTAGTATGAGATGCCAAAGTTTGCAATGTGAAAGCATGATAGAAATGTGCATAAGTGTGGGTTGAATGGCCAAAATGAGATGTTTGAGGTTTGGTACCATTTGGGAAGCTCACACAAGTCTTAAATACACTTTTAGACTTGCCCAAAGGTGCCACAATCAAGGAAAAGCCATTTGGCAAGTTTGGTACCCCATATGGAGCCAAATTTGATCATAATGAAACCCTATGTTACTTCTTGTCCAAATGAGTTAGTCTTGATCTAAGATTTGGCATGCAATTAGGTCTCATTGAGATATTTTTGGAAAGTTAAAGAACATAATTTTTTGAGGTTTAGAGAATATTTTATGAATTTTCAAAGATGGAATTTTCTATTGATTCTGGTATGTGCACTGTTTACACTGGCAGATTTGTATTCTGTATCATCTGATAGGCAAATGGTATCCAATTCTTTTAAAATTTTATAGGCATAAACTATAGGTCATAAGCTTTCTGTGGCTATAGAGATCACCTCCTTTGGAGGTCTGAGCAAAGAGTTATGTATTTTTGAAGTTGGCTGTTAGTAGCAGTGGCGCCCCAGGAGTCTAGTCACTATTCTATAGATTTCTAATGGCTAAACGTATTTTTTTCATTCTGAAATTATTTTTACCATAAATTTAACATTTGTAGATTTCCAGAATGACTAAATTTGTATGATTTAGATTTTTATAAAATTAGTTACGAATTTTAGAAGTTTGTATCAGTAATCTAAAATAGCAGCCCAGGCAGCAGCGACCTCTGGGCTTTTTCGGATGTCAAACGTCCTCTTTGATAGATGTTATGGTTTGGACATATTTTTAGTGTGAAGTAGACATCCATAGATTCCAATAATGACTAAGATTGTATGATTTTTATTTTTCTAGATTTAGTTATGATTTTCCAAATTTTGGTCAGAAAGTGAAGTAATTCTAGTCGAGAATGAAACTCTTTATTCTACACTCCAATTCGGTTTCCATGAGTTGTAGGCATGTTTTTGTGATTCAAATGAGTTGTAATGATGTAATTAAATATAAGAATGCATAGTATGAGTTCACACGGTCCACGTGACACAAATTGCAAAATTTTGAAATATGATGTAATGCAAATAAGCCTATTATTTTTACTTCCTCTTTCATATACTCTCATAAGAATGATGATGTAAAGCCTATGAATGACATAAAATGAGCTAGAATGTATGGTGTTAAACTAAGAACCTTGGGAAACTCAATTTTTCCATTTAAAGATCCCTCCTTTGAGTTTTCTAAGAGTTTCTCAAAATTACAAAAACGCCATTAACCTCTATAACTCTCTGTTTGGCTGTTTTGGCTTCAGTTCTGAGCTAACCTTTGGTTCTAAATCACATTTTAAATGCTCTCATCAAATCCTAATCTTATTAGTCTTAATTTTCTTTGCTTTAGGGTGTTCTAATATCAATTTATCAGGTTTAGTTCAGTTTTTGAATTACTAGATATTATAGTTTTTAAGGAAGTAAGGATGGTGAGCAAAGAGTTTAGGAAGAACTATTTATACATTAGTTTAAGTTTTAATGCATATTCTTGAATATATGGTGATGTACATGTATATTTTGATATATTATTATTCCCACACTCTCAAAAGTATGAGACTGTGATGTATAAATCATTTTTGAATGTAAATATATGAAATTATGTTATTTGACCCTTTGAGTTTCATATTATATATGCATATGTTGAAAAGTGGGGATGTGATTTTGAGTTTCATGACTTTTGAGACATGTTGGACCAGCCATATATGCTGCATT
This sequence comes from Erythrophleum ivorense, assembly GCA_026724425.1. Classification (NCBI taxonomy): domain Eukaryota; kingdom Viridiplantae; phylum Streptophyta; class Magnoliopsida; order Fabales; family Fabaceae; genus Erythrophleum; species Erythrophleum ivorense. The sequence goes on from JAIUCV010001219.1 coordinate 55,982, forward strand.
CACCCTTTAAAACTTGCCTAAATGGAGACTTGGCATAACATGGTTCAATTCGAATCATTTGGAACCAAATTTTGCATTCTTTGAACCATAAAATGTCTATGATAAAATAAATGGATGAATTTTACACTAAAATTTGGCAGGAATTTAGAACACATCCAGAGCTTCGTATAGAGTCAAAGAATATAATTTTTAGAGCTGTATAGAATATTTTATTAATTTTTGAAGTTGGCTATTTTCTGTAGAATTTGTTGGTTATTGTTCACATAGTTCCATTTTTGTTTTCATGGGTTCTTAGGCACTAAATGAACTTGTTTTGACCTCAAATTATTACAACAAATATTTTTTATTATAAGCTTTTTGTAGCCACCAAGTTTATGCAAATCAGAATTATGTAGCTTAAGTTATGATTTTTTAAAATTTGGCCCCTAATATGTGTTAAAGTGATAAAATTGTGTATATAATGTAACCCTGGATTTTTGCTTCTTTTTGTGATTTTCCAAGTATAACCAACTTGTTTGACAAGAATTTAGAGAATACTATGGTGAAAATATTTATTTGTGCATAATTAAATTAATTGATGCTTTTAATAATGGTTAGTTCTGCTATCGAAGGTGTAAATTTCAATAATTAATGTTAAATGAGAAATATGGCTTGAAATTTTTATGAAATCTATTATGGTATAACATCAAATAGAGAATTTAACATGAAAATTTAATTTTCATCGAGCCATGATGTCTAAAACATGCTAACTATACTCAACTCTGGGCCAAGGAAGAGTTATTGCACTCAATTCCCCCCCATAAGGGGCTAGGAGTTGTAACATAACCTTTTACATGCATAAAACTCAAGATAAGCCAACATAAAACATAACATATACAATTATTAAGTAAACAAACACACAAGCATCTCAACTCATTCAAATATTTAAATGCATGCAATATAAGAAGAGATAGCTATCTTATGGTCTTGGAAGCTTGATACTACCATTATCCTACTTGGTTCTTTTCTTTTCCTTGTTCTTCCTTAGCTTGAAACCCACAAATTAATGGACTTGAGCTAACTTGGCCTACATATGTCAATTTGCAATACAAAATAATCCATTATGATCCATTTTAACTCCTATGGTTAACACCTAATTCTATTAAAACTCAATAAGCATTTTTAAACACATTTTAAGTCTCTTAAGAGGCAACTCTTATATTTCACTTTCTAGGCTCCAAAATCTCATGTGCTATGAGTCATATAGCTCTAATGGTACTTATTAGAGCCATCATATACATGATTAAACAAGCTAAAGGTGAAGTTACTTCTTTAGATTCTTTTGAATCCTAAAATTTCACCTTTTAAAATAAGGCTCCTAAATTCATTCAATGATTCCATTGTTGTTTAAGTATCACATTTAGGTCTCTTAAAACCTTAGAACTCATGAAAGTAATTCCTAAGTATTCTTTTTATAGCATGGTTAAGACTAGCACCCTTCTTGCCCTAACATGGAGTTTTGTCATTTTTTTAAGGAATTTGACACATGTGGAGTATTCTTGGCTCTTCTCTAGTTTAAGTTCAGTCATAGGTGGATTAAAACATCTGCCTAGTGTTCCATAATTTCTAAGTTGTAACAAAAACCTTAGGTGCTCTAACTTGCATGCTATAGCTTTTTAATTAATTATCTTTACATAATCTTAATCTCCATGCTTCAAAACCTTTATTCTTATCAAGTTTAAGCCAAACTCAAACTCCTTCTCCATTTTCTTTATCTAGGCTGAACTTAAGGGAGAATAGAATTCAAAGGAGAAGCAAACTCTCTAGCTCATAACATATCTTTTTTTTTGGGTAAATCATAACATACTTTATTTGAACACTTATGAAATGGAGATTCTTGTGATGAAATTTGTTGCTCCAAACTCCCTCCTTTTCTTAAGTAGTCAGCCATAAAAAAGCTTCTTTCAGAAAACCAAAACCATCAATGGAAATAGCTTAAAGGGGAGAAGAAATTTGGTAACTAACATATGATGAAAAAGTGCAAGATTTTTACCCATTTTGCCTTTTCCTCCTTCTCTTTGTCCTTTCTCTTTGGACATCTATGGCTACTGGTTCTATAGTGTTTTAGGCTAGTTGGAAGATGAGACTAGGTGGAGTAAGAAGGGAGGAGGTGTTTTAAAATAATTTACATAATTCATGTTTTGTCCTAGTACTTTAATCCCTTCGTTTGAGCCCATTTTGAATCCATTCTGAAAACCATCTTTTCAATAATAAAATCTAGCCTCTCTAGTTTATTAAAAACATTTATTTTGAAAGTTTTGGGATTTAAAACAATCTAAAAAAGCCTAGTTAAAGTTTTAGTCAACCAACATTTTAAATCATACACTGTCAAGGTTTTAGCCATTATGATAATCCCTATAGTTTTCAAGTCTTTGAAAACCCTAATGAGCTTATCTTTGGCATTTAAAATTCTCTTCTTTGAGTTTCTAAAATTTTGCCTAAAATTATAATTTTGCCATTACTTTATCAGTTTATTTTGTTTAGCCACATTGGCTCTAGTTTTTGGGCTGTTAATGTCTTTATAACCTCATTTCTAAATGTTCTAATTAATATTTTACTCTTGCTTATCCTTAATTCCTTTGGCTTTGGGGTCCTTTTTCATTAACCTATCGGTTCTAGTTCAGTCTTAAAAGAACTGGATGTTACAAGAAAAAACTACTTTATGTATGAAAACCCATAGAGCAAAAAATTGTCATATAATCATCATGTGATCTTAACATGGTTAAAATTTTTAAGTAACAAGCTCCAACAACACAAAGCTTTATAATCCTGGAAGCTCCTTCATCTACTAAATAAACTCTAATATCTAGTGTATAACTTCTAATAAGAAAAAAGGTAATCTAAGATGACTAAAATTTAATTTCACATCCTGTCCACACTTAATCAAGATTGCTGGAAAACAAAGGAACTAAATATTTACAAATTTAAGTAGTCTTTTATATTGGAGTAAAGGATGAAATTTGATGAAGAGTGAGAAACAAAAGAGAAAGAATTGAACAAATAGAAAAGCCAAGATAGGATAATAAGCATGAAATGTAGTCATTTATAAATGCAAATTTAGGCTAAAATTCACATAAATAAAAGCATCATATATTGGTTTCAAAAAATCCTAATTACACAATAATTGGAAAGTAATGTCATTTACTAGATATTATCTTGAGTTATGGGTAGTATTCATCCAAAAATATATATATATATATACTACTAGACAAGGCTTTAAGTCCTAACAATTAATCTTTTTTCGTTGTTTACATTCACGTGTAAGGTTTGTCATAAAGTTATTCTTTTTTACTTCTAATCCTAGCTAGCTATATACAGATATACTAATCCATCATCCACTATGTATCCATACCTTTTGTTGTTAGTTGCCACTTTTACTCATGTCATTCTTAGACTTCCACTTATAGGTATGATAGATTGTTACAATTTTCTAAATTTTGAAAATTCGGTTAGGTTTGCTTATAACAATTTTGCATGAATTATGTCATATACTCTGACTTAATGTTTAAGGAATTTAGGAATGATGTAGCTAATGTTTTGAAAACTAGACTGGACCGTCCAATTAGAACAAAAATTGGTAAATCGATCATGGTTTTGGTTTGTTTGAACCATAAAACTGGCTTGTCAAAAAATCTGTAAAAAAAACTAGTCAAACTAATCAAAAATCAATAAAAATTGGTAAAAAATGGTTCAAACTAGTAGAAACCTAAATTTGCAAATGATGAAGAATCTAACAAAAAGCAAGAAGAGGGCAGTAGTGACAAACCTAAATAGGAGGTTCGCAAAAAATTGAAGTAAAATCGAAGGACAAGATTAATTCATTCCAAATAGGGACTTATTGATTATCAATAGACAAGGTGAAGATCAGCTTGTGAATTTGATGAAAAACTAGATTTGTAAAGAAAGAAAAGATCAAGAGAGAAAAAGATTGAGAGAGAAAACTCAATGCTTCCATATCCATTGATAGTGTTGAGGAAACATGGGAAATGAATATCTAGAAAGAAACAAAAACAATTTGCAGAGAAAGAAAAAGTAACATTTTGAAATTGAAATGAAATGCAAAGAAATTAAAATTTGGTGTAGATTCTAAGGAGGGCCATGAAATGCAATGAAATGATACTAAAATGCATGCCAAATAAAGTCTAAATACTAAAAATTTGCTTTTGCATAAAACTCTTTACATGTATTAATATATTAAATCTTATATATATACATATATATATATTATTTAATATAATCAATAAATTGTGAATTAGTGCTTTTTTGATTCAATGATTGATTCAATTTTAAAAGTGTTGGACGTCGCTTTTTTAGTTGGTGAAGGTTGCTGGCTCCACAGATGTATTGGATGCCATTCAATGTGATGTTTTAGCCCTAACTAAGGCTTTTTGTGTTGAGAATGCATTTTTCTTGCTTGAGAAGAGAGGCAAATTATGCTTGGAGTATTTATGAGACTTTTACATAGATGAAATTAAGTAGGAGCTATTACTTTTCAAAGGAATTGGTCCTAAAATTGTAATCCTTACTATTAGCTTCTTGCCCTATGTTTACTACTACTAGTAAGGAAAAAAATGTTAAAGACTATTTTAATTCCTTCTGCATTGTAACCATTAAAGACCTTTTAATTTTCAAAATTTATAGAGCATTAGTGGGTTATTATTGGCAAATTCAAAACTTTTGCCTTTTTCCATGGGTTAAGAATTATTTGCTGTTATTGTCCTAGAAGTTGTCTATTTACGTCTTACCATATTTTAGTGATTTGAATCCTATGCCTTGTTTGGATTACATATGGTCAAAGGACATTCTTAAAAATTGAAGTAATTAATAAAATTCACCATATCTTGTATTCTTTTTATTGGTCAAACCATTCTTAATATGCTACAACATTTCTAATTTGGCTACATATAAAATCTTCATTATGTCACTTTCTAAATTTAAATATTATGCAAAGAATATACCATAGTGTTGGTGATCTTCCACAAGTTTTATAGGTCACACAAATAATATAGAGATGAGTTGTAACAACCCTAATTCTTAATTACTGTGATTAGGCCTAATTATACAGTCACTGATTATAAATCAAAGTCTAAAGTCATTGTAATGAATTAAAATAGAAAAAAAAGTGAGAAAATTTGAACCTTAGTATCATTAGAGTTATTAACTAAGCAACCACCACTAATTGAATCCACAAGTGATCATGATTATCAATTAAGTCCTTTAATCCATCATACTACTGATTTCAACTCACTAAAACCTCTTATAAATATTCCCAAGTCATTACATAACATTATCATATTGAATCTCAAGGTGTCTAGGTCAAAAATAGGAGTTTGGGAACCTTCACTGTGACTTGAACCTTTCTCATCACGGCTAAGTTGGTTACCGGATCTAAAAACCAAGTTTGGGGACTCCTCCATGACTTGGTACACCCGCACTATGGAATAAGTGGCTACTGTTACTTTAAATTGAAATTTCGTACCTTATGCCATAGCTTGGGTTTTCTGCGCTATGGTGGACTACTATTGAGGACATACTGCTCATGTTTGCACAATTATCGCCATGATGAGTTTGACCCTCACTGCAGCTAGCCTATGTGGCGTTGTGGTGGGTACACTTCCTGGAACTCTTAACCCAATTTATTCAAATTGCACCGCATTGGAAGTACCTGTGTCGTGGCGAAGTTGCATTCTGTTACCCTTATTGGGTAAAATTTTTCCTTGCACTGTGGTGAGACATACTGCACCGTGGTGCTTCTCACCGCGGCACTCCTCAATTTTTGATTAACTCCTAGCCATAACTTAGCTAATCTTGGCTGTGGCATGACCCTCTTTTGCACCTATACCTCCCAAATTTCATCCCATACATTCTAACTCTCTCTTTAACAACACTCTAGGACCATTCTAACTTAATTTGTAGGGCTCTAATTTCATTAATCTACCTAATTTGCCCAACATACCTATCATTACCAATTCAAAACTTAGTGGTTGATTCTTACTCATCAAACTATCATGCATTAGTAAATTCATGAAGTATTAACAGTAGCAAGATCTATAAGCAAATAATATTATCATTCATGGAGATATAAAAGCATGCTCTCAAGAGTCAAGTCATACATTCAAACTAAAGAGGTTCCATATCAAATTGTAAGTGAAAGTATACATCAAACTCCAAGTTGTGTAAAGCCTAACTCCCTATTAGTTACATCATTGTTTACCAAAACACAAAATACCTACACTTGGCAACATGATTACATGATGATGATGCTATACAAAAGAATAACAAAAATTAGTATCTATTCTAGATTAGATCCATTCAAGTGCAGAATTTTTCACATATGGTCTTAACTTATGGATATTCATTCACTTGCTTTCCTTTATCCTTACTAGAAGGACTTTCACCTGAAATAGTTAGCCCATGAAATAGGATGAAATGCAAATCTTAATAACTAAAGGCAAATTCCATTCATATATTCTAACTTAATTAACATATGTGCAAAAAATCATATAAGCATTAGAAAAATATACTAGTCATATCAACAAATGAAACAATTACGCTATTAGTGACTACTATTTCATATTAATAATCACATTTCCACATGTTAAACACCATTAACACCGGGAGAGGCCAGTCCATAACACCAACTCCCCAGTGAGCACAACCTGGGCTAAGTGCATATAAGGGTCTGATCATAACCTGGTGCTTGATTGAAGCATAATGTACGGGTGGAAACCACACTACAACTCTACCAGGGACTCACAAGGTCTAAACATAATATATCAGATAGCCAACCATTCATTTAGCATTCAAAATCATACATGTGCAGTAGATATAAAATTAAAGTAGACATATGCATAGAATTTAACATTAACCCCAGTTACCTTACTTGTAGGCAATTCCTTGAAAGCCAATAACAATTCGACTCAACCTATGAACACAAAATCAAACTGTTACCATTCCTATTCATCAATTTATAGTAGCAAATAGGTACCTAAAGAATTTAATTACTAATGGTTGCCTAGAGGACACTTACCCAGACCCTACAAGTCTCCAATTTTAGATTTAATTGTTCTCACACTAGTAACTTTAGAAGATCACTTCAAATTTTAGGTAAATTTGCACAAAATTAATACCTATACTATAAATCAACTATGGGGGTCCTAAACCAGTAGAAAATGCATCAAAATGAAAAGTTTATACTTATCCAATACTTTTCCTAGCCTCAACCTTTGAAAGTCCTCTAAGAAACATCAAATGATCCATATTAGATTTAAGGTGTAGTGAAAATGCTCCAAATGGAAAACTAATTAGGTCAAATTGAAGAGAAAGAGAGGAGGGGGCCAAGTTATATAATACTCACCTTGGTTGATTTTGACTCTGGAAGTGGGAGAAGACAAATTTTTGCCAAGAATCCTAGCCTCTCTCCAAAATGTCCAAAAATGCTGTGTTTTGCTTATGTGTCTTGTGGTTCTGTAACACATTCATTTCTAGCTCATACCCATCATGCCTTACATGCTCATATGAGGTATGGAAAGAATAAAGGGGAATCTTCCACTCATTGGGTTCATACACTTTCTTAACGTTGTGGCATGGGGTTAAAATGCATTTCAGTATCACGTGAACCATGTGAGCTCATTCTATGCTTCCTCATATTTATTTGCACCATTACAACTCATTTCAATCCCATGAACACACTTTAAACCCATGGAAATCAAAAAGGGATATGAGACATGTAGGTTCATTTTCGGCAGACTTGCCTCATTTCTGGGCAAAGTTTGAAAATTCATAACTAAATCCAGAAAAATCAAAAACATGTGATCTCAGTCATTATGGAAAGATTAGGGCGTCTAATTCATGCTAAAAATATGTGTAAGTCATAACATCCCCCACACAGGACGTTTGACATGCGAGATCATCTGGGGTTAGAGTGGCCTCTGCTACTGTCACAGTTTACTGATATGAACTTAAAAAATGTCTAACTAATTCCAAAAAAATCCAATGCATGCAAATGATACCACTATGGAAATATTTGGATGTTAAATAGAGAGAAAAAATATCTCCAGATCAGTTCATCAAGCTAAACTCCTGGAAATCGATGGAACAGTACCTCGGGTCAAGCAAGGTGATTGATTCTAGGCAGGAACTTCAAAATTAAATATCTTCCTCTCTAGACCTCCAAATGAGGTGCTTCTAGTTGCTACAAGTCACTATGACTATCTAATTTCTGCCTATAAAATTTCGTAGTGATTGGATTACGTTTTCCCCTCAGATGATACAATTTCAAAACTGACGAAATGAACAGTATTTATGGAAATCCGAATTTCTGATACCAACTTTGAAAAATCATAGAAAATTCTACAGACCTCCAAATGACTTGATCTTTAGCTTCCCAAAAAGCTCTAGACAAGATCTAGTCACATGCCAAATATCAAGGCAAGGAGAGGTCATTTGGTCAGAATTGGATATCATGAGGCAAAGTAACCATTTTCTCTTACCAAAGAGGGCTCAAGGGTTCAATTTGGCCTCTTCTACTTCTAAGGCTCTATGAGCACGTGAGAAAGTATCAATGTAGGTTATCTAACATGACTCAAGTGTCTAACAACCCAGATTTGCAAAACTCACTCTCCCACACTAACACATACACCCATGTATATAATGACAAAATCTTACTATTCATACCGAAAGCTTGCTACATCCTTCAAGATGGTTCTAATTCTCATACATACATGATAAATACATTCATTTACAAGTATTTATATGTGCTATATCATGTACATCATTAAATTACATCCCTTAACATTACTACAAAATAGATTACATCTCTTGACCTAACTACAAGATAGTGACAAAATGGCTTTTTACACTTTCTTCGCCAAATTCCCTAGCTTCAGGCTTGGTGGCTCCCATCTCTTGCCTCACTTGGTCCACCTAACATATTTGGATGGTGGAGAGGGAGAGTGAGATTCAAAGAATCTCAATAGCTCATCTCTCATTCAATCATACATAAAGCATGTAAACAAGTCTCACAATGTATACATGGGCATATTAGCATGTGAATTCATAAGAAATGCACTTTCAACATTTGAGTAGGCCATACATAACATACAAAAGCTTGCCAAGTAAATGGATTAGCCTCATCCATTCACTTATGGATTTTGGACTTGCCTCACCCATGCTTTAAGAGGTTCTTAGACTCAACCTTTACTCTTGGGAGTCAACCTTATTTTTAGGAGACTCTTTACTTTGTCTCAACCAACTTTAGGGTTCTTGGCTCATCCTCACCATGGCTAGAGGGTTATTGGCATTTTCATACTCAAGCAAACCCAAGAAATCGCATAAAACATCATTGAAATACATGAGGCATCAACATACTAGCATACTTTTCATGGTGTAAAAACATACATACATACCTGTAAGATAATGTAAACACACATCTATGCATGAGAGAAGGTGGAGAGAGCTACCTTATTGGCTATTCACAACTTTCCTTTTCAATTTGTCTCTTCCCTTGTGAGTTTCACAATCACCACTAGATGTGAGTGCTTCTTTTGAGCCTAGACACACAAGAACATGGAATTGCTCTCTTAACACTTTATTCATAAAGTTAGGGATTTCTTTCTAGTAAACCCTACTAAGCATATAAGAGCTAGGGATTCTTTCTCTCACTAGAAATTCACCAACTCTCATTCCTCTCTCAAGCTCTCAAGAAAAGAAGCAAGAGGAAAAAGTAAGGATATGTGAGTCATGGTCTTCTTCAAGAGGGGTTTTCTACTCTCCCTCCTCTGAACCAAGCTCAAAACCCAACTACTTCCACTAACCAAACCATAGGAAGAGAGGACAAAGGAAGAAGAAGAACATGCTAAGAAGAAAAACCATGCAAATCTTACCTCTTTCTTGTTCTTTCTTCCTCCTCTAGGTTTCTCTCTCTTTCCTCTGCCCTTTTTTCTGTCTTAGAGGGAGCTTAAGTCGGTTGGAAGAAGAAAGGAGGGGTTGGGAGGCTTTAAAAAGTCAAATTCTCTTTTTTCACGCTTTTCCGGACTAACCCTCGCTATAACGAGGCATAACCCTCGCTACGCTGAGCTCGTATCAGTCCCAGACCCTTGCCTTCGCTACAGCGCGCTATGGTGAGCAACGCCCTGGTTTTTGTATGGGGTGCCCGAACTCGCTATAGCTAGAAGCATTCTCACTATAGCTAGAAGGCACTCTCGCTATAGCTAGACCATTTCTCGCTATAGCGAACAGGTACATTCGCTATAGCTAAGCTGTAGCTAGTAGACTTAGAAAATTTTCAGCCTTTCGAAAAAATTTTCAGCTTTTTCTCTTCTTTTCTTCGTTTCTTCTCTCTTTTTTTTTTATGGTTGTTACAGGTTCTATAGAGTAAGAAGTGTTAAAGTTGGTTTTAGGGTTTAAGTTAGGTCTTAAATGAGTTATAGGTTGACCTAAAGGCCCAAATCCATTTGGGGGTTCAGATTATGTCTTGCTGGACCAAATTTCATGAGTTGGGTTACAGAATTTCTAAGATTTTAATAGGGTTTTGGGCCTCTAACTCATTAAATCAAATTAGGCCATTGTTAAGTGGTCTCCCTTGGGCTAAGTCTTACAATAGGAAGTTGGGTCTGCACCTGAAATTATTGAGGCCTCCATTAGTTTTTATTTGTAATACCATATTATTTCTAACATTGATCCCCTTCTTGCAAGGGGATTATACAATTCATCAAAGAAATCCCAAAAAAATACATTAAAATAACAGATTAAATTGCGCTGTGTAACGGATAAAATTTTTATTTTGCGTCTCTAAGACCCCATGAACACATCAATAACATTCTCTAATTATTTTCCATTCATACAAGTCATAACATTCTCAAAACGTACCATAAACCATGGATCAAGGGTCAAACCCCTAAAATTTTCGTCATTCATTGTGGCTGTACAGTGACAGATTTCAGGGGCAACTTTGAAAAATCATAACTAAATGTAGAAAAATTAAAATCACACAAACCATAGCTTTCTGAAAATCCCTAGATGTCTAATGTACATTAAAAATAAGTTCTAGTCATGAAAATCCCATCTAAATCATGTTTGACAACAGAAAAGGTAGAAAGGTCTGGTTGCCCCCTGATACTAATATAAATTACTGATATAAATTTTGAAAATTCATAATTAATTCTAAAAAAATCAAATCCATGCAATTTGTATCAATTTAGAAAGCTATAGATGTTAAATAGAGGAGAAAAATATTTCCAGACCAATCCAAGAGCATTCACACCTAAAACAGTAATCAAATAGTACCATGGGTCTAACAGTGCGCTTGGTACTTGACAGTAACTTCAAAAATTAATATCTCCCTTTCTAGACATTCAAATAAGGTTATTCTAATTAGCATCAGTCATGGTAAGGCCTAGTATCTCCCTATAAAATTTCATGACAAATGGACATCATTTACCCCATGAATGATAGAGAACAATTTCAGACCAGATGAACAGTATTAGTGGCCAAAACTAAACTTTTTGCCAACTTCAAAAATTCACCAAATATTCTATAGACCTCCAAATAATACCCACTTTAGCTTTCCAAAAATCTCTCAACAAGATCTAGATTCATGCCAAATTTCAAACCAAGAAAAACTCATTTGGATAGAAAGTGACGTAGTTAACCAAAATGACTATTTTTGCTCCATATGAGATATCAAATTTGTCCAATTGGCCTTCTTTAGTGTTTGGCACCTCTTGGTAAGTTTAAAAGCATGAATATAACTTGTGTGAGCTGCCCAAGTGGTCCCAAATCTTATGCATCTTAGATTGGCTATCCCACATCTAAGAATACATGTTTCAAGTAAGCATTCAACTACCCAAAATCCACATTTACATTGATTTAAGGTCACATATAGTCTACATAATATCCATATATCATTTTACATTTGTTTATGGTCTCATATCACAAAAATAATATGTGCAAGTTCACTTTGATATTCAACTACAAATAAGGTTACATAATGGACAAAATGCAATCTCTCAAAGTCTTTGGCTTGCACTCCTTGCTTCTTGAATATCGCCTAGGCATTTCAAGATAATGGAGGGAAGGGGAGTGAGATTCCTAAAATCTTAATAGCTCACACACCCATTCACACACATTCATGGCATATACACATCAAAGCATATGTATAGAAGGTCTAACGACCATAAAGTATGCAATGTCACAATTTTTATGCCATTTATTCACATTTAAGCCAAGAACATGCTTTAGGACTTTTGGTCTTGCCTCACTCCATTTCTAAGACTTTTGGATTTGACTCACTCTTGGCCTAGGGACTTTTGACTTGACGTCACCCTTTCAATGGACTTTTGCCCTTGTCTCACCAATACCATGAGACGTTTGGCATCTCCTCATCTTTATCCAGGGACTTTTGGCATCACCTCACCCTTATGAGCCATTTCCACAACCAAGGCCATTCAAGAAAATACATTGGTACCAATGTAATGTCAAGACATCAAGTGATATGTCATCAAGTCATAAGAACACATACAAGTATACAATGACATATATATGCACACAAGAATACAAGAAGAATGAAGTGGAGAGCTACCTTGAATTTTGCAAGCCTTTCTTTGTCTTATTCCCCCCTCTTTTTGGCCTCACAAGTGCACCTAAGTGGGTTGGTATTTTCTTCGCCTAAACACCATAAACAACATATACTTACACACTTGAAGCAAGCCAAGATATTAAACTCACTCTTAAATAGACACTTGGTTCCATAATTGGCATAATGGTTCCATAAATAGCCTATTGAAGCAACCTTTACAATTCAAGCTTTAAGCTCCCATCTCTTTCCATTTCTAGGCCTCATTTAAATCCTTGGAGCCCTCACACAATCATTTACACAAGTTTAAAATTAAGTTGCTTCATAAAGCACCATTATGGACACCATTGCCCCATCTTCCAATCCATGGCTCCTAAGTTTTTTCTAATGGTTTCTTCCATCTTCTAACATACAAAGTCCCCAACTAAGGTTAGAACAAATTAAAACATCCTTTAGCCCAATGAACATAGCTTAGTCGAAATATGCACCATAATGGAGGTTCATGGAGTTCTTGATTTTTCCTTGATGGGAGAGCCACTTGGGAGGGTTTCTAGAGGTCTTAAGAGCTCAAGGAAACACTCAAATAGCTAAGGAATTACTCACACAAAATCATATTTTTTAAAACCTTAAAGAAGCCTACTCTTTTCTATCTTGTTTTTCATAGGTTTTTCTTGTAATTTCTTGCCATATTCCTCTTCCTCATGGTCTAAAACCCTAGTTCCTCTCTTGTTTTTGGACAAAAAATCCCTCCCCCATATGGTTCTATTTTAGGTCGAAATACACACAAGGAAGGAGCAAGAGAAAGAAGCAACCAAAACAAGAAATTACCTTGAATTCAAACTTGCTTTCAAGAGCCTTTCTCCTTAATTTTCTTCTCCTCAAGAATTTTGAATTATCTCACTTTGTTTTAGACTCAAAATAGAATCAAAACCATTTAATAAAACCATGGAAAGAAAGCTTGAAGGGAGGAGAACAAAATTGGAAGAAGAAGAAACATGAAATTTCTTGAAATTGGCCACCTTTCCTTGGCTTTCTTCCTCCTTTCTCTCCTTCTCTTGTGTGCCCAAGAGAGAGCTTCTTTTTTTTGTATTTTGGGCAGAGAGGGTCGTGTGATATAAGGGGAAGAAGAGACAAGAAGCTTATGAAACAATTAAGAAACTTACTTTTTCCAAAATTCCAATTTGTCCTTTCATAATGGCAATTTCGTTTCGGCTTTGTTTTAGCTCTTTTTTTAGAACCGTCTTTTCTATTATAAAATTTAGGTTCCCAATTTAATAAAATGCCTTTGAAATCACTCAATTTGGAGCTAAAACCTTATTGAACGAATCCATCAAGGTTCAGCCTCACCGACGTTGAAAAATGTACATCGGAAGGGCTTTACCAATTCCAGGGCTTCTTATGATTTTTGGGGCCTCTAAGAACCTTGGACAACTCAAATTTCCCATTTAAAAAGCCCTCTTGTGTATTTTTTCAAAATTTACACTTACAAAAATACCATTATATTTCGTCAGTTTCCGTCACAAATTGTTTCATCATCCTAACTTTATTTTTCTTTCTGCTTGAGCCTAGAATTATCATTTTTAGGAGCCTAGGATTCTACCCAAATTTTTGGGGATATTATCTAGCTCATTTTAGAGGGCTTACTTTTATACGGCTCGTTTTGTTGTTTTACGAAAATTACGTTCGTTACATTATCCATAACCTACTTAAATTAATTATGGGCCTAAATTAAGTTACAATCTAATTGAATTTTAAATTTACATTAATTATTTATTTCTCTATAAACTTCTATTCATATAGCTTGCCTAATTATTCCATAATAATTATTCTAATTAGTCTAAATCCACAATTAATACCTTAATTAATTTTAGGGTGTTACATTCTCTCCTTCTTTTAAGATTTTTGTACTCAAAATTAGACCTTACTCAAATAGTGATGGATAGTCCTTCCTCATAGATTCCTCCATCTCCCAAGTTGCTTCATCTGGAGTAAGTCCCTTCCATACCACCTTTACTTGGAGGGTGTCCTTATTACGCAGTTGTTTGACTTTTGAGTCCACAATCTTTTCCTGTTCAACCATATAAGATCAGTCATCTTGTAGATGCACATTCTCATGCTTAATGACATGTGAAGGCCCCAAGCGATACCTTTTCAACTATGATACATGGAACACATCATGTAATCTAGCTAGGTTTGGAGATAAAGCAACTCTATAGGCCATGGGTGTAATATTCAGTTTTTGTTAAATGACAAAAATGGGTGCATTATCAAAGCAAGTCCCACAAAAATGAATTAGTTAAGATCTCAAAAAATTTAAGTAGCATTCTAGATTCCTAAAAATGAGAATCCCAGAGTCAGACAGAAAGAAAAAAGGAGCTAGAATGAAGAAATGAAATTTAACAAAAGACTTACGAAACATAATGGCATTTTCATAATTTTAAGCAAAATTTGAAATTCACATAGGAGGACTTTTTAAATGAAAGTTTTGAGTTTTTCAGGGTTCTCAGAGGCCTTGAAAATCATGAGAAGCCCCGGGATAGTTAAAACTCCTCCCGTGGACATTTTTTAACATCAGTGTACTCGAACTTTGACGAATTCGTTCGAGAAGGTTTTAGCTTCGATTTGAGTGATTTCAAAAGCATTTTACTAAATTGGGAACTTAAATTTTATAATGAAAAGGATGATTCTCAAAGGAGCTAAAACAAATTAGAAACGAAAATGCTAAAACGAAAGGGCAAAATTGAAATTTTTTTAAAAAGTCTTTCTTGCTCCCACAAATATATATAGGGCACCCCACTTCTCCACTCACTTAGCTACATATGTTTCTGCCCTAAACCATAGAAAAACCCTAAGGAGTGAGGCGCACAAGAGGGAGAGGAAGAGAAGGAGAAATCCAAGGTAGAAAGGTATGGAATTTCTTAGTTTTTTCATGTTTTCTCTTTAGTATACCTCTTCTCCATTTCCCTTTCTTTTCTATGATTATATTGAAGTATATGGATCTATTTTAAGGAAAGAACAAAGGGGAAATTTTGGATTTGAAGAGAGGAGGCCAAAGAAGGGAAGATTTAAGTAAGAAAACAAAGAAAAATAAGGTAATTCTTCCTTCTATGATAGTTAGCCCTTGCTCCTCTTCTCTTCTTGGTTCGCCCCACTAAAGAAGCTACAAGAGGGCTTGGATTTTGGGCAGAACCAAGGGTGAATCTTAGGAAAAGGAGTGTGAAAAATAAGAATATGCAAAGGGAATTAACAAATAACCATGAAAATTCAAGTTAGCAAATCTAGGGTTTCAAGTGTTCCTTATAAAATCTGATTTTATACAATGATTCCTAGGCCTAAATGAATGTTTAAATGAGTTCCTAAGATCTCTAGAAGTCTCCCCATGTGCATCTTCCATATAGAAAACAAAACAAAGTCCATGGGTGCCCTTATACTTCATTGTCTTAGACAAGAAGGGTTAGGGTACCTAAGGAGAGTTTTAATTTGTTCCAAGCCCATTTTTGAGCCATATGATGAGTGAAGATGAAGGGAAGTCTTAGAAAAAATTTATAAACCATAGAAAGTGAGTTGGCCTTGTATATTCTATAATATGACATAAAGAAGCAATATGTAGTTAGACTCTTTATTATAATTGTGTGATAACTCCAAGAAGCTTAAAACGAATCAAGAATTATAAATGAAAAGAAAGAATAGAGCCTAGAATTCATTTGATAGGTGTTGCTTCATTAGGTGCATTCTTGGAACTATAAAGGGTTTAATAGACCAAGTTAGTGTTTAAGGAAGATGTGTGGCCTTAGAATTAATTCTATGAATCTAATTGGCCTCCATAAATTATATTTAGACCAAGAGAAATCAATTCCACACCTTTGTATGTGTGAAGCTGAGGAAGGGAAAGTAAATTCAAGAAGAAAAGTGTATGGTTGCGCCAAAGGTAGCTCACTCCTCCTTCTCTCATGCATGAATGTATACTTGGCTTGTCTTTGAATATGTGTATGTGTGTTTTAAGCTATGAAAAGTATTCTAGCATGAGCTTTTATTCTATGATGCCATGATATTACATTATGCTTTTAATTGATGTCTAATATGTGTGCTTGGGATTGCTTGAGTGTGGAGAAGTAAAGAACCCTTGAAATTGATTGAGACAAAGTAAAGAGTCTCCTAAGAGTGAATTGACTCCCAAGAATAAGGTTGAGTCATAAACCTCTTAAAGAAATGGGTGAGGCAAGTCCAAAATCCACAAGTGAATGGATGAGGCAAATCTACTTACTTGGCAAGCCTATGTATGCTATGTATGACTTATTCACATGTCAAAATTGCTTCTTGAATGTTCATATTATTCAATATGCCCATGCATGCATTTGTAAGACATGGTTTGCATACTTTATGTATGGTTGAAATGGGAGATGAGCTATTGGGATTCTTTGAATCTCATTCCTTCCTCTCCAATATTCTAACATGCTAAGTGGACCAAGTGGACAAGATAATGGGAGCCAATAACTTGGAAGATGAGAATATGACAACAAAGTGCATGAATTTTACTTCTTTATGGCCATATGAATGGCAAAGTGGCTTTGTATATATTATTTTTGAGATGTAAGCTCATGTATGAATGTAAAATGATGTATGACTCTTGTATAGACTATATGTGGTATGAAATCAATAGAAATAGAAAGTTTGGCTTCTTGACGGCTTGATGTATTAGTGTATTAATGGAAGTAGAATGACTAAGTTAAGATGCATGAGGTTTGAAACCACTTGGGTAGTTCATAAAAGTTATATTCATGCTTTTAAACTTGCCTAAGAGGTCCCAAACATCAAAGGAGGCCATTTAGACACACTTGATACCTCATATAGAGTAAAATTGACCATATTGTTGAGCTATACCACTTTTTGTCCAAATGAGCTTTTCTTGGTCTAAGATTTGGCATGCATCTAGACCTTGTTGGGAGCTTTTTGGAAAGTTAAAGTGTATAATTTTTGGAGGTCTATGGAATATTTGATCAATTTTCAAAATTAGAAAATTTTCTGGTTTTGGTTCAGTACACTATTTATTCTGGTCCGAAATGAAACTCTATTACTCATAAGGTAAATGATGTCCAATTGCCATGAAATTTTATAGGAAGAAACTAGACTTTCCCAATAACTTTTGTCAATTAGAAACACCTCATTTGGATGTCTAGAGATTGAGATATAAATTTTTGAAGTTTCTGTCTAGTATTAGGCGTCCAGTCAGACCTATGTTACTGTTTGATTTTATTTTTAGGCCTAGACATGCCTAGACTAGTCTAAAGTTATTTTTCCCCTTAGCTAATATCTGTAGCTTTCCAAATTGGTATCATTTTCATGGATTGAATTTTTGTGGAATTAATTGGGCATTTTTGAAGTTCATATCAGAAATCTATATCAATACCAGTAGTTAGTCAGACCTTTGTACCTTTTTAAATATCAAATGTCTTCTAGTTGATATTTCATGACCTAGAAATTTTTTTAGTATAAATTAGACATCTGTAGCTTTCCAGAATGGTAAATAATGCATGATTTTAATTTTTGTATAATTAGTTATGATTTTTCAAAGTTTATGATAAAAAGTATGAAATTCTAGCCAAGGCTACATTATGGAATTTTGTGTCTCTTGCCTTTCATGAGTTCTAGGCCACTTTTGGTGATGGAATTGAGTTGTATCTATGTAATTAAATATGAGAATGTAATACATAAGCTCACATAATCCATGAGATATCGAATGAAATTTTCATTCCCTCGCAATGCAAAAATATTCACTTTTTATATGCCATTTCCTTGTGTTGTTGAGAAATACATGACATGAAACTTAGAAATAGCACATGGAAAAGCTAGAAAATTATGGTGTCACAACGGATCCTATCCGCTCAAGGATTTGGAAAGGATCAAGGTAGAGAGGACTGAGCTTTCTTGTCTTGATAGACCATCCTACATCCGTCATCGGAATAACCTTAAGGAACACACGGTCTTCTACCTTAAATTCTAAGGGCCTTCTTCTCTTATCAGCATAGCTCTTCTACCTACTTTGGGTAGCTAATAACTTCTTTCTAATGAGTTATATTTGATGGATGGTTTGGTCAACTATCTTCGGATCCAAGAGACTCCTCTTACCAAGCTCTACCCAACACAAGGGTGATTTGCACTTCCTCCCATAAAGTGCCTCAAAGGGTGTTATCTGTATAATATAATGGTAATTATTATTGTAGGTAGACTTAGTGAAAGGCAAGTACACATCCCAGTTTTCCTTCAACTCTAGCACACTAGCTCTAAGTATGTCCTCAAAGGTCTGAATGGTCCTCTCAATTTGTTTATCTGATTGAGGATGATAGGTAGTGCTAAAATTAAGACTAGTGCCTAAAGTGTAATACCTTAGCCTCTTAGCTCTTACATAATGGTCCTATTGTCTATCTCAATACATCTTATATGTATTGGAGCATAAATATAAGGAAACAAACAATTCACATGAAAAAAAATGAATATTTAATGGTGTTAGTTGCGTTACGTAAGATCTCATTACTTCATTTTATGCTTTATGGACCATGTGAATTCATCAATATCATTTTCTATGCATATTACATCCATACAAGTCATAACCATCACCAAACATCTTAAGAACCTCGAGTTTTAAGCCACATTCCACAAAATCCATGTTTTGCTCTCGAGTTCACTTTTAAGATTTCTAATATGAATTTCAAAAATTTATCAATAATTCCAAAAAAATTGAAATCAATCAAACCATACCATTATGGAAAGTTATAGATGTTAAATAAAGAATAAAAATAGTTCTAGACTAATGAAGTGGCCTTTAGCCCACGGAAATTGATGGAACAATAACTCAAGTCAAACTGCATTATTGGTACTATCATGCAACTTCAAAAATTCATATCTCCCATTACAGAGCTCCAAATGAGGTGATCTTAGTGGCTATAGAAATTTTATGATGTCTATTTTATGCTTGTAAAATTTCATAAGCATTGAATTTCATTTGACTCACGCATGACACAGAGAAACAAACTAACCAAATAAACGGTAACCATATCATTTCTGCATAATTTAGCCAACTTTGAAAAATCATAATAAATTCTTTAAAGCTCTAAATTGAATGTTCTTTAGCTTTGAGAAAAGCTCTAGATGAGACTACTTGTTAGCCAAATTTCATAAAAAAAATCACTCATTTGGTTAGAATTTGATTCAACTCACCATTTGGTCAAATTTGAAGCTCGAAATGGAATTTTAAGACACCAAATGCTCTTCTTGACTTTCCACAACCACTTGAGCAAGTCTAAGAGTACAAATACAATATATAAAAGTATGCTAAATGATCCAAATCATCATAAAGCTCAATCTCACCTTACCACTTGCATACATACACATGAATATCACATCTTATAAAGGCTCCTTGGTGGTAAGAACATACATATTCATTCATCTAGCTTCTACATAATATACATACACTATTTATATGTAACACCCCATAATTAATTAAGGTATTAATCGTGGATTAGAATAATTAAGCGTAATTAATATGGGTTTGAGATTTAATTGGGATAGAAATTTTATTTAGACTTAAATTAATAGATCATGAGAAAAGGCTAATGGGGGCCCAATTGGTTAGGTGCAGACCCAACCCAATTTAGTATGATGGAGGCCTAAAATCCACCTTGTATAGACTCCTTTAAGTGGCCCAATAACCCTTGTGCAGACCCACATTTTTGAGCTCTTCAAACTTGGCCCAAACTTAATTAAACTTCAGCAACCCAATTGCATAAAACTGGCCCAGTAAAATTCTGCAGCCCAACACTCTAAAACTGGCCCAACAACCTAAAAATCTGAAGCCCAAGTGAAGATGGACCTTGGAGCAGCCCATGACCCATTTTTGACCCAACTTAAACCCAACTAAAACCCTAATACACCAGCCTCTTCCTTACACTTGCTGAAACATAAACTCAAGAAGCAAAATTCGGAGGTTGAGAAGGAGGCTAGGGTTGGGGGCACTAATTCTGCATTTTCTCATATTTAGAGCAAGATTTAGCCAAGGTAATAGTTATACAACTTAATCCCCTCATCTTTCTCTTTAATTTAGCCCGATTAGTTTTTCATTTGGAGCATTTTCATTTTACCCAAAATCTGAAATGTGGGTGTTTGGGGGTTTTCTTGGTGAAATTCGTAGGTTGAGATTAGGGCTGACCTTGGGTGAGTTTAAACCCTCCATTTTGATGCTTCATTTGTTAATTTGAGACCCCCATAGCTAATTTATAAAATGGGTATTAATTATGTACGAAATTGCTTAAGATTTTGGGTGGAATATTGAGTTTTCTGGTGAAGGACAATTTAATCCGAATTTGGGACTTAAAGTGGCTGAGTAAGTGATCCTTAGGTAGTCATTAGCATCTTAAATTCTTTGGGTACTGATTGTAACTGTTAATGATGAATTAGAGTAGTAATTCTATGATGCTATGGTTATAGGAGGACTTCTGCACCATTGGTGATTGTTGCAAGTGTCTACAAGTGAGGTAACCGGATTTATATCAATTCCATGTATATATTTGATTTAATTTCATATGTTGCTATAAATGAATGATTTGAAATGTTGAATGAATTGATTGGCTATCTATTATATTGTATTGGACCTTGTGAGTCCATGGTGGAGCTGTGGTGCGGCTGCCACCCGTGCATGTGCTTCGATCGAGCACCGGGTTATGATCAAACCCAGATGCACTGAGCCCCATTTGTGCTCAATAGGGAGTGGGTGCCATGGACGGGCCTCTCCCGGTGTTAATGGCCTTTAACATATGATAATATGATTGCTAGTATGGGATAGTAATCATGATAGCCTAATTATTTCATTTGCTGTTATGATGGATATAACCCTGATGTTGATTTTGATTCATGCTTATATGCTACTTAAATTGGATATATGATGGAATTGTTTTGGTTACTGAGATTTATATCTCACCCTGTTTTATGGAATTAATATTTCAGGTGAAAGTTCCTCGAGTAAGGATAAGGGTAAGCAAGTGGATGAACTTCCATGAGCTGAGGCCGGGTGTGGGGAGCTACACTTGGTCTGAATAGAATAGGGTAGATGCAATTTTATTGTTAGTTTTCTTAGCATCATCATGTAATCATGTTGCCAAGTGTAGGCATTTATATTTTGTTTAAATGAAATGTAACCGTTAAAGATTCAAGTCTCATTATAGTGAATATCAATGTGTGAACTTATAGCATTAAATATATATAGTTTTGCTGAAATTATGATATAGATTACTATACGGGAATTGTAGTTATATGATGCCTTGGAGGTAAGCTATTGAGGAATGGAATTTCTATGGAATTTGCATGGGATGTAAATTGCTGCTAGTGTATGTGATCTTGCTGTCATATATTCTTGAAATTGTTGATATGAACTAGTGGGACAAGTAGGAAGTAGCATTTAAGTTTTACAATGGTAATGAATAGATTGATGGGTAAATAGGGTAGATAAACACCATTAGGATCACATAAACCAAGGGAAGGTGGACCTAGAGAGTTCTTAAGATGAGATTTGGAGTGTAGGGGGCGAAATTTAGGTAATGTGGTCACATGAGGGAAGTTCGCCGCAGCTAAGAAGGCTTCGCCGCGGCCAAATGGGAGACAGAGCCAAAAGGCGCCGCGGCACAACCAATCCCGCCGAGGCGCAAGGGAGGAAAATTTGCCCAGGGAGTGACAGTAGCGAGGCGTGCCGCGGCGCAGAGCGAAAAAAAATCGCTAGGAGGGTAACAGAACCAAAACTTGCCGCGAAGCATTACATCCTGCCACGACGCAAGTCGAGAAAAATAAATTAGGGGTTGGACAGAAGCAAAACTCATCGCGGCGAGAATCTATTGCGCCGAGGCGAGATTCCTGGAGGCATTTCCGCCGCGGCGCCACATAAGTTGGCCGCGGCGAAGGTCCAACTCGCCGCGGCGAGATTCGTGAAATTAGGAGATGATATAGGGACACTTGTGAGAGATTATTGAGTATTGAAACTGATGAATGGTTTTATCATAAACCCTTTATAGTAGTAGGATTTCTTTTATGAAAATTTTGAATTGTGTGGTGGTATGGTGATGACCCTAACGTCAAGGTTTAAATTTTTCCATATTTTCACAATGTGATAGATTGTAACCACTCAAATCTTGATAATTAATTATTAATCGCACATTTAACTATAATTACAGTAATAAGAAGGTAGGGTTGTCACATTATACATATATTAGAATATGTTCAATGGTTTACATAATGTATACATCTCATGGTTACATAGTTTGACATCAATATGTCATCAAAATGCCTATTTTTCATAACCTTTTGTCAAAGTCTTGATTTCAAGGTTGTTGGCCTCCATTTCTTTGTCCATTTGGCTCACTTAGACATGGTTAGGCATATATGGGGGAAGAGTGAGATTTAAAGAATCCAAATAGCTCTTAACCCTTTCAAACATACATAATATATGCATAAACATGTTAAATAATGCATGCATGCCATTCAGGCTATTTGTGAGCATACATAAAACATTTTCCTTATCACATAAACTTATACATAACAAACATAAGTTCTTAAGGGCATTGGTTTAGCCTCACCCATCTTTCTTAGGACTTTTGGATTTGCCTCACCTACTTTCAAGGGACTTTTGACTAAGTCTCACTCTTCTTGAGACTTTTAGCTTGTCTCATCCATTTCTAGAGACTTTTGGCTTATCTTTACCCTTGCTAAGGGACTTTTGGTATTACCAAACCCATACAAGCTATAATGTAATCATAAACTTAATTCAAGAAACATAATGGTACTATAACATGTAAACATTGTCTAGAAACATTTCTCATGGCTCTAACATACACACAAGCACTCAATGACAAGAAAACAGCCAAGCTATGCATGTGAGAAAGGTTAGAAAGCTACCTTAAAGAAAGATTCACACACTTTTTCCTTGGTTATTTCTCCCCCTTTTCAGCCACACATTTACAACTAGGTAGAGCTTGATTCCTTTAGCCTAAACACATCAAATGGGACACAATTACATCATTGAAGCAAGCTCTAGAATCATACACACTCTATGGAAGCTTACTTTCTCACATAGCTACATAATAGTTCCATACAAGACTTAATGAAGCAACTACAAGAATTCATGCTCTTGGTTCCATTTTCTCCTTCTATCTAGGTCTCTTGACTCCATTTAAACCTCTTGGAGTTCTCACAAATTCATTTCCAAGAGTCTAGATACAAGTTACTTCTTTAAGTCTCATTATGGAGCCTGTACTTCCATCACATAAACCAAGGCTTCTAAATTTTTTCTAAGGCTTTCTTTGATGTTCTTCTATTATATTTAGTCCCTTTCTATGCTTAGAAAAATTTAAAACTCTCCCTAAGTGTTTCTTCTTGTCTAGGTTATAACCATGGACATCTTGGAGCACTTATGGATTTTGTAACTTCTCTTGGAGGAAATGACACATAAAGGCTTTTTAGGTGCTCAAGAACCCACATATACTCTTAGACAATAAGAAATACTACTAGAAAGCTTTATGCATACCATGGTGAAAAAAAACCCTAGGTTTTGGAAATAGGTTTTCCAATGCTCTTTTTTGAAATTTCTTTGCATCTACTTGTTTCTCACACCCAAAAACCTAAGTTTCATGCTTGTTTCAGGTCAAAATTTGCTCTCTCTTGGTTGTTCTATATAGGGTCAAAAATCACTCATGGAAGAACAAGAAGAAGAAAACAAGGAAATCTATGAGACTTACCTTAATTCAAGCCTTTTCTAAGAGTCTTATCCTTTGCTATGGCTTCTCCTTGAAATTTTAAACTTTCTCCCTCTAAAAATGACTCAAAATAGATCTAGATCACATACCAAAACCATAAGAAAAGAGAGGAGAAGGAGAAGAACAAGTTTGCTAAAGGATGGAGCATGAAATTTTAAAGATTTTCTCACTTTTTTGCTTAGTTTTTCTTCTCCTTTTGAGTTCCTTCTTGTGTGCCCTTCTTCAGCTAGTCTCCCTCTAGTTTTGATAGAAAATAAGTTGGCTAAGTGTGAGGGAGAAGTGGGACACCTTATATATATAATTAGGGAATCAATTAAGACATTTCAAAATATCAATTTTGCCCTTTGTTTTTGGCTTCTTCCTTTAAGGCTCATAACTGTCTTTTTCATCATAAAATTTAGGTCATCTAACCTATAAATTTCCTTTGGAATCACTCAAATTGGATCTAAAACCTTTTAGAATGAAAGGATTAAAGTTCAGGTCTACTGACATTCTAAAATATAAACTAGAAGGGTTTGAACCATTCTAGGGATTCTTATAGTTTTTAGAGCCTCGAAGAACCCCGAGAAACTCAATTTTTTTATTTAAAGATCTCTCCTTTGAGTTTTCTAAAAGTTGCCTAAAATTACAAAAATGCTACTGCATTTTGTCAAATTTTCTTTAACCACTCTGGCTTTAGTTTTTAAGCATCCTAAGTTTTGGCTCCTCATTTTCTATTATTTAAAATTTTATCTTAATTTTATTTGGCCTCAACATATTCATTTTAGAGGACTCTTTTCTATATTTAGCCTGTTTTTGTCATTTTTATGAAAATTTGGGTGTTACATAAAGCTTCTTGCAGAGATCACCAAAATTTTAATGTGAATCTTAAGTCTTTATTTGACACAATACTATTAGGGACACCATGTAATCTTAGAATCTCATAGATATACAGTTGTACTAATCTATCTATAAGATAAGTGGCTCTAATAGGTAAAAGGTGGGCAAACTTTGTTAGTCTATCCATAATTACTTAAATAGCAGCATAACCCAAGGATGTCCTTGGCAAACCTATCACAAAGTCCATGGATATACTATCCTATTTCCATTTTGGAATCTTTAAAGGGTATAACAAATCTGTGAGTTTTTGGTGTTCAATCTTAACCTTTTGACGAACTAGACATTTAGCAACAAACTCAGCTACATCCGACTTCATCCCAGGCCACTAAAAACTCTTCTTAAGGTCTCTACACATCTTAGTGGTGCCCAGGTGAATGGTGTACCTACTCTTATGAGCTTCCAATAGCATTATGTTCCTTAACTCTTCATCCTTGGGTATGCACACTCTACTCTGGTACCTCACCAAACCATCCTCTAATAGGTCAAAGTCTCTAACCTCTCCTCTCCCTAATTACTTTTTAATTCTTCCTAAATGTTCATCTAATTCTTGGGCCTCTTTAATTCTCTTCCTAAAGTCATTTTCTATCTTCAATTCTCCTAAAAAAAGACTACCATGATGTACTGAAATGGATAGATTCAAATCCCTTAATTTCTTAATCAACTTTTGCTCCCTAAGATCATCATTGTCATATGGATAGATTTCCTACTCAAGGCATCGGCGACAGGCTTTCCTAGATGATACTTTAAGGAGAAATCATAATTCTTAAGAAACTTCATCTACCTTCTTTGCCTTACGTTTAACTCTTTTTAGTTAAACAAGTACTTCAAACTTTTATGATCACTATACATCTCAAATTGTGCACCATAGAGATAATGCCCCTAAATTTTAAGGGTAAATATAATGGATGTTAACTCTAGGTAATGGGTGGGATAATTCTCTTCATGGAGTCTGAGTTGCCTAAAAGCATAGGTTATCACTTTACCTTGTTGCATCAAAACACACCCTAATCCCTTCTTGGGTACATCACTATAGATCATAAAGGTCTCTTTAGGGTCAAGGATTATTAATATAGGCACGATGCTTAGCATATCTTTAAGTTCCTGAAAGGCATTTTTACATTTGGAATCCTACACAAATGGTTAGTCTTTCTTAGTCAACTTAGTCAAAGGCATGGCTAACTGAGAAAAGCCCTTAATGAATCTTCTATAGTAGCCAGCTAGACCAAGGAAGCTATGGATTTTGGTCACTATTTTAGGTCTCTCCCAATTAAGTATCGCTTCTATCTTGCTAGGATCTACTGCTACCCCTTGTTCTAATATCACATGACCTAAGAATTTAACTTCCCGTAACCAAAATTCACACTTGCTCAACTTAGCATACAACTGATGCTCCTTTAAGGTTTGAAGAACTATCTTAAGATGCTTTTCATGCTCTTCACTACTCTTAAAGTATATGAGGATATTATCTATGAACATTACTATAAACAGGTCAAGATAAGGCCTAATGATCTTATTCATGTAATCTATAAAAATGGCAGGGGCATTAGTTAACCCAAAAGATATGACTAGGAACTCATAATGGTCATACTGAGTCCTAAAGGTGGTTTTAAGTATATCTTTAGCCCTAACTCTAAGTTAGTGATATCTCAATCTAAGATTAATCTTTGAAAAGACCAATGCTCTAGCTAATTGGTCAAATAAATCATCAATTCTAGGCAAAGGGTATTTGTTTTTTTATGGTCACTTGGTTCAATTGCCTATAGTCAATACAAAGTCTAAGGCTACCATCCTTCTTCTTGATAAACAACACCAATGCTCCCTATGGAGACACACTTAGCCTAAAAAACCCTTTCTCAAATAACTCCTCTAATTGATTCTTTTACTCAACCAACTTAATGGGCACCATTTTATATAGATCCTTGGAGATCGAACTTGTACCGGGTACTAAATTGATGAAAAATTATAACTCTTTTTCTGGAGGTAGTCTACTAAACCCCTTAGGGAAAACCTCAGGGAACTCCCTAATCATAGGTATATCCTTCAAACCATCATCAACCTTAACATATAATGAAAAGAATACTAGAAACCCTTAGCAACCACGCCTAAGGTACCTCCCAGCTTAGATGGCAGACACACAAGTATGCTCAGTCACAAGACAAGTTTTAGGTATATTTGTAGGTAAGGAAACAATCTTAAGTTTACAATCAAGTATCATATTATTAGCTGACAACCAATCTATACCAATGATTACATCAAAGTCACACAAAGGGATACAAATTAGATCAAGGGTAGTACAATGGCTATCCAATTATGCAATGCAAGTCAAGCACACATGAGATGTAATCATAGAATATCTAGTAGGGATGGACAAAAATACTTCAAATGGCAATAGGCTAATTTTAAGACCCAAACACTTAACACAGTCATATAAGATGAATGAGTGGGTCGTAGTCATATGAGATGAATGAGTGGATTGCATCTAAATCAAACAATGCATTTACAACATGATTATAGACAAGTAAAGTACCATGGATCAGACTAGGGGATCTACTAGCCTCTTGCTGTGTAAGTGCGAACACCCTTCCTTGTGTAGGTGGTTTAACAAATGAGGCCGACTCTTATGACACTGTGTAAATCTATGTATAGTGTCCAAACTTTCCACAATTATAGCATACTGGGCATGGTCCATTACTATAGCTCTTTCCACATTTGCCATAAATGAATGGGACACTAGCTATGCTCTTTGGAAGTCTTACACTCTTTCTTTAAAGAATGTTTTTTAGGGGTGGTCTCCTATCCCAAGAGCCACTACCACTGTTAGCTCCTTTCTTACTTCCACCCCTAAAGTGCTTCATACCCCAGTCACGCTTACCCTTTATGATCTTTTTTCTTTTAGCCTCACTCTCAATCATGATCTTCTTCGTCACCCTACACTTTTCCACTAATTCATTAAAATTGCAGATCTGTGGGGATATTATCTTGTCCTTCAATTTTGATTTCAGGCCTCTTTCAAATTTATTGGCCTTCTAAGGTTCATCATCAAATTGTCTCAGGTAGGAGGAGAAATGGGATAATTGGATGAATTTGGCTACATATTGATCCATACTCATTTCTCCTTACTTAAGGAAGTTAAACTCAGCTTTCTTGTCAACCCTCACTGAAGGTGAAAATTACTTGCCCTCAAAGGTAGTTTGGAAATTTCCCAAGTCAAGGGTATCCCTCTTGAAATCAATAATCTGAAGGCACTCCATCGCTAATGTTTAGCCTTATCCTCTAGCTTGTAAATGGCCAACTTTGTCTTTTGTTCTGTGGTACATGTCATCACTTTAGAAATTTTCTTTAGTTGCATCAGCCAGCTTTCAGCTTTTTTAGTGTCCAACTCCCTCATGAATGATGGAGGATCAACCTTTCTAAACTTGGCTAACACAACAGATAGGTCATTATTCTCCCTTTGGTGTCATGGTCTCATGTAATTGTTGCAGCACTTGAACAGTGGATACATAAGCTTTGGTTTGCTCTTGAAGCTAGTCAGTCATTGCCCTAATTGTAGCTTTATGGACCTTAGCTTATTCTCTCATACGGTTGGCCATTACAGTCATAGCCTCTTGCACTTCTCTCAGCATTTCAGCGGTTTCTTTATGTGTAGCCATATCACTCTATAATACCACAAGTATAACCAAAAGCATCCTCTATTAAGCTATAGTCAAAAGGTAATACAAACATAACTCCATCTATAATAGACATATACAAGTATAAGAGTCATCACCAAGTCATAATGTTCCTATTCTTAACATGCATGCATCATGATTGCCAAGTTTTCTAACTACAAGGTTATAAATTTAACATAATTTCCTAAACCATTGCTTTAATACCAAATGTAATAACCTTAATTCTTAATTACCATGATTAGGCCTAATTATATGGTCACTGATCATAAATGAAAGTCTAAAGTCTTTGCAATGAATTAAAATATAAAAAAGTGAGAAAATTGGAACCTTAGTATCCTTAGGATTATTAACTAAGCAACCACCACTAATTGAGTTCACAAGTGATCATGATTATCAATTAAGTCCTTTGATCCATCATACTACTAATTTTAACTCACCAAAACCTCTTATAAATATTCTTAAGTCATTATATAACATTATCATAGTAAATCTCAAGGTGTCTAAGTTAAAAATAGGAATTTGGGAACCTTCGCCGTGATTTGAACCTTTCTTGCCATGACTAAGTTAGTTACTGGACCTAAAAACTAAGTTTGGGGATTCTCGCTGTGACTTGGTACACACGCATCGTGATGTAAGTGGCTATTATAACTTAAAACTGAAATTTTGTACCTTACAACATGGCGGAGTGCTCTTGGGGACATACTACTAACATTTTTGCAATTATCACCACGACGAGTTGGACCCTCATCGCAGTTAGCCTATGCGGTGCTGTGGTGAGTACACCTCCTAGAACTCTCAATCTAGTTTATTCGAATTATACCACAGTGGAAGTACTTGTGTCATAGTGAAGTTCCATTCTATTACCCTCCCTAGGTAAAATTTTGCCTTGCACCATGGCGAGACATACCGTATCGTGGCCCTCCTCGTTTGTACCTAATTCTTGGCTACAGCTCAGCTATTCTTGCCCACTGTGTGACCTTCTTTTACACCTATATCTCCTAAATTTAATCCCATATACTCCATCTCTCATTCTAGCAACACTTTAGGGCCACTCTATCTTAATTTGTGAGGCTCTAATGACATTAATATATCTGATTTACCCAACATACCTATCATTACCAATTTAAGACTTAGGGGGGTTGATTCCTACACATCAAACTATCATGTATTAGTAAATTCATGAAGTATTGACAATAGCAAGATCCATAAGCAACTAATATTATCATTCATGAGATATAAAAGCATGCTCTTAAGAGTCAGGTCATACATTTAAACTAAAGAGGTTCCATATCAAATTATAAGTGAAAGCATATATCAAACTCCAAGTTGCGTAAAGCCTAACTCCCTATTAGTTACATCATTATTTATCAAAACACAAAATGCCTACACTTGACAACATGATTACATGATGATGATGCTATACAAAAGAATAACAAAAATTAGCGTCTATCCTAGATTAGATCTATCCAAGTGCAGAATTTGCCACATATGGTCTTAACTCATGGATGTTCATCTACTTGCTTCCCTTTATCCTTACCCAAAGGACCTTCACCTGAAATAGTTAGCCTATGAAATAGGGTGAGATGTAAATTTCAATAACCAAAGGCAAATTCCATTCATATATTCCAATTTGATTAACTTATATGCATAAAATCAGATAAGAATTAGAAAAATATACCAGTCATATCAGTAAATGAAACAATTAGGCTATTGGTGACTACTATCCCATACTAGTAATCACATTTCCATATGTTAAAGGCCATTAACACCGAAAGAGGCTTGTCCGTGGCACCAACTCCCCAATGAGCACAACTTGTGCTTAGTGCATACAAGGGTCTAATCATAATTCGATGCCCAATCGAAGCACAATGTATGGGTGTTAGCCGCACTACAGGTCCACCATAGGCTCACAAGGTCTAAACACAATATATTAGATAGCCAACCATTCATTTACCTTTCAAAATCATACATGTGCAATAGATATAAAATTAAAGTAGACATATGCATGAAATTTAACATTAACCCTAGTTACCTCACTTGTAGATAATTCCTTGAAAGCCAACAACAATGCTACTTAGCCTATGAACACAAAATTAGACCATTACTATTCCTATTCATGAATTTATAGTAGCAAACAAGTACCTAAAGAATTAAAATACTAATGACTACCTAGAGGATACTTACCTAGCCATTACAAGTCTCCAATTTTGAATTTAATTGTTCTCACACCAGTAACTTCAAAATATCACTTTAAATCCTAGGTAAATTTGCATAAAATAATACCCATACTACAAATCAACTATAGGGGTCCTAAACCAGTAGAAAATGCATGAAAATAAGTAGTTTATACTTACTCAATACCTCTCTTAGCCTCAACCTTTGAAAATCCTCTAAGAAACATCAAATGATCCATATCAGATGTAAGCTATAGTGAAAATGCTCTAAATGGAAAATCAATTAGGTCAAATTGAAGAGGAAGAGGAGGGGATCATGTTGTATAATACTCACTTTGAATGATTTTGACTCTAGAAGTGGGAGAAGATGGATTTTTGCTAAGAACCCTAGCCTCTCTCCAAAACATTCAAAAATGCTTTGTGTGTTTCATGTGTGTCTTGTGGTTCTACAAAGTAAGAAGGGCTAAAGTTAGTTTCAGGGTTTAAGTTAGGTCTTAAATGGGTTATGTGCTGACCCAAGGGCCCAAATCTGTATGGGAGTCCAGATTATGTCTTGCTATACTAGATTTCATAAGTTGGGCTGCAAAATTTCTAGGATTTTAGTAGGGTCTTGGGCCTCTAACTCATTAACCCAAATTAGGCCATTGCTAAGTGGTCTTCTTTAGGCTAAGTCTCATAATAGAAAGTTGGGTCTACACCTAAAATTCTTAAGGCCTCTGTTAGTCTTTATCCATGACCTACTCAAATTAATTTTTGGCCTAAATCAAGTTCCAACTCAATTAAATCTTAAACTTTCATTAATTATTTATTTCTCTATAAACTCCTATTCACATTGCTTGCCTAATTATTCCAAAATAATTATTCTCAATTAGTCCAAATCCACGATTAATACCTTAATTAATTTTAGGATGTTACATGAGTTGAGTATCAGTCCTATAAGGAAGGTTAATCAAGTACTAATTCTTTTAATTATTTCCTATTATCTAGAAGACCCACTGAATTAAATTAAAATAAACTACTAACTAAGAAAGAAATTTAAAGAAGAAAAATGAAGAAATGGACTAATTCATTAAGGAAAAAACTTTGGAGTTTGATTTCTATGTTACTTTCTATGAATAAATAAAAACATATCTCATGCATTTAATTTCTATCCTAATTAACAGTTAATTCCTACTTTATATGTAATTCCCTATTAAGAAAGAACATGTATATCTCTGCTAGCCCTATGCTTAATTTTGTGGTCATAAACTCTAATATAAACCCATTAAGTTTTATGGATCTCAATGTATGCCTATATGTAGTAGCTTGGCTTGTATGAAAGTTATAATCCCACTTAGGTAAGATTTACAAACAATACAATCAAGGCTTGAGTCTATTATTCAGGTGATCCCCTATACCAATTCATCTTTTGATCCTTTTGACTATTGATTTGAATTCACAAAAAATGGCCAACAATTTTGATGAGCATGATATTTTATACATTTTATTCTCCTTAATTTAAACATTTTAGTATCCAAATATGGCTTTAAGGGTCTAATTAGATGAAATTTGATTTTAGTAGCCATTTTCTATATTTGAGGAATTAAGTTACAAATTATTGGATTTTAATGCATAAATTTATCTTAAATAATTTTGTGAAAATTCTTATTTGATTTTTCCCACTCTTTTGTGCAGAATTTCAATGGACAATTAAAGCTTGAATGAGAATAATGGTTAAAGAAGAAAAAGGAATGACTAAAGAAGCATATGAGTAGCCCTTCACTCAACATCAACACATATGCATGAAGGAACTATCCATAGGGGCAGAACCAATGCAACAAGAGGCAGCCATCTTGAACACAAGAAGCATGTGGAGGAGTATGGGCTGGAGAGAGATGTGCATAGAAGATTTAAAAGCTACGTGTTTGGTTAGATCATGCATGAGCTTTATCCACGTAGCTCTAGAATACAGTAGCTGAAACAAGAAACATGGAGGTCAACGTGGGTTGGAGTTGAGGTGGAAGACACACAAGGGCAGAACTGCACATGGAAAATACGTGGGGCTGAACGATGGAAAGTAAGAAGCAGCTGTAACATGCAGAAGCATCATGGGGTATTAAGAGAAGGTTCGAACTAGCTATAAGTTAAGAAACATGGCTAAGAACAGAGCCAACATGTGAGGAAGAAGGAACTTGGTTTTGACGTAAAAGCAGATTGCATGAGGAAGCACAAGCTGGAGAAGAGCAAGACGTGGTAAAGAAGGCTGAGAAGACGTTGTAGTTGGAGCAAAGAGAAGAAGCTGAGCTGAAGGAAGCTCGAGCCTGCATGGAAAGAAAAGAGGATGTGCAACACGTAAAAGAAGCAGCAACAATGAGTCAGAACAAGTGCAGAAGGTTTCAAATGGAAGTAAGAAGCGAGCTGAACGAAGAAGCTGCTAAGCTAGATTGGAAGCATCCCACGTCGAAGAAGAGGCAGCCCTGCTTGAGAAAAACGAAGAGCTGCATGAAAAACGCATAAAGAAGCTAAGAAGCCTGGGCTAAAGGTTAAATGAAGATGTGAATAATAACGATAAGAAGGAAGCTGCAGAACGAAGGAAATCACGTGAAAAACTAACGAAGGAGCTGCAGAAACAAGAGAAAAGGAATTTATATGGAATTCAATAAAATAAAATAACCAGTGGGGCCCACTCTCATACACACACCCATGCAGCATAATACACACGAAGAAGCTGAGTTTTAGAGAAAGAATATCACGTAAATCATTAACGAAAAGAAGAGGCTCTTGCACGTGACTTTTAATGAAGAAAGGAGTATATTTCAACACGCCTCTGATCCATTCACACATCCAGCCATCTCACGTCTCCAAAATGTGGAAATCCTCGCCTATATATACTTCGCGCTTGGTTCGTTCAGAGAGGGAGGGAGCATTCATCTATTCATTCAGCATTAATCCACCACCACGCCTCCACACCATCCATCCATCTCCACATCCCATGATTTTCTAATCCACCTTGAGGCTAGCTAGGAGGAATTCTTGGAGAAGCTTGAATCCATGGAAGAATAATTCAAAATTTTGGCTAAGAATTTCTTTATTTTTCCTACACTTTTTCTCTTTCAATTATTGTCTTGGTTGAGTTGTATTTGATAGGGAATTTGTGTAATTATAATTAGTGGCTGGTTAGACACTAATTAGGAAACCTTTTTGTTAATTAATTGATCTGATTAATTTCAATATTATTTGAATTCCCATGTATGCTTCGAAGGTGTTCGATAAAATACATGAGTGAGCTTAATTGTTTAATTTGAAGATTCCTTAATGTTTAGTTGGTTAATTAAATATTTAGGATGATTCAGAGGCTAATCAATTAGTTAATCAATCAAATTGAGTGTTCAAGATCTTAAAGTCAAGATTTAACAGTTTAATGCGGGATTGAGGTCTCAATTCAACATTAGATAGTTAATCTCTTAAATCTTGAGTGGTTGCCCAAGATAATTTGTTATGAACACATTGAGGAACTCTTAGACCAGAATTAATCATAATTGGATTAGGATAAGGATAGTGGATACCAAGGGACGAATCCAAAGCTAGTCACAAGTCCTTCTTTCAACCATAATCCATACAATTAGATAGCAATTAGGAATTTTAATTCAATTTAGTTTTAGGATAGCTTAATTAAATCAAAACCCCCTGATTTAGGAATTTTTAGAGTCTTTTAATATTTGGAAAACCCAATTAAACATTGAACGCCAATTCCAAGGGAGATGACCTAGGTTGTGCCATTCGCTACATATTTTATCAGCCTAGTATTATTTTGAGGGTTATGCGACGATCCACTAAAATTTACAAATGATTATAAACTTAATAGTAACTTAATCTAAAGAAAATTCTATACATGAATGTTCTAATTCAAACACAATCTATAAACATCTTTATTGAAACCAATAAAATGGGTTTAACTACTCATAATAAAAAATAAAATCTTAAAACTAAAAGAAATCAATTTCATAAAAGAAACAGTAGAACAAGGAAAGAAAAGAAAAACTATGGCACAACAATCTTTAGATGAAACTTCAGAGATTTTAGTGTCATGGCCATTTTCTAGAGCTTCTCCTCCAACTACAACAAGACATCAATAATGCTTCTAAGAATGCTATTATGTGCTACTACCCTAGGATTTCACAAAAACCTTTCAAAAATACCTAAAAACTTTCCAACAATAAGGAGCTATCCTAATTCAATTAGGATTTAGTTTCTTGATTTCATTCTCTAACTTAACTACCTCGTTTAAACTAGATGTAAGCTGACGAGTCGTGTCGCACAACCCTCAAAATAAAACTAGGTTGGAAATTATATGCAATATAGGGCACAACCTATGTCATCTCCCTTGGAAATAGAATTCAATATTTAATTAGGTTTTCTAAGTGTTAAAGGATCCTAGAACTACCTAAATTAAGGAGGATTTTTTATCTAATTAAACTAAGTAAATTGAAATTGAATTAAAATTATTAAATACCTAATTGTATGAATTATGGTTGAATGATGGACTTGTGACTAACTTTGCATTCGTCCCTTGGTATCCACTATCCTTATCCTAATTCAATTATAATTAATTTTAGTCTAAGAGTCCCTAATTGTATTCATAGCAAATGTATCTTGAGTCACCACACAAGAATTAAGAGATTAACAATCTAATGTTGAATTAAAACCTCAATCCCATATCAAATTGTCAATTCTTGTCTTTAAGATCAATGAACACTCAATTTGATTGATTAATTAATCAATTAGCCTATGAATTAACACCCTATGATATTTAATTAACCAACCAAACACCAAGGAATCCTCAAATCAAAAGATTAAGCACACAATTCCACTCTTGCATTTCATCAAACATCTTGATGGCATACAAGAAAAATTAAAGAATAATGAAAATCCAGCACTAAAGCAATCAAATAATCAGTCAAACAATATTCTAATTAGTGCCTAACTAGCCACTAATTGTAGACAATACAAATTCCTAATCAAATATAACCTTAACCAAGATAATATAAGAAAAGGGAAAATTCAGGAATAATAAAAAGTATTAGCCAAAATTCTATATTCTTCTCTAAGGATTCAAGCTTCTCCAAGGACTTCTTCCAAGCTAATCACAAGGTGGAGGACTAAAGCTTCATTGGAATGGAGAAATGGTGGAGAATGGGGTGGAAAATGGCATGGAGTGGCTGCTGGACGAAGTATGTGTTCTGTGTATGCGAATGGAATGAATCTTGATGGATTGAGTGAAATGTGTCTTTTATTTGATGGAATGGTGTGTATTGTATGCGCTTCTCATGTGAATTTTTAATAATTTCATGTGCTGACTCTATTCCTTCTCATTGCCCGTAGCCACATGCATGTGTGTATAAGTGTGGGCCTCACTTCATTTTCTTTTATAATATTCCACATTGCTTCTTCTTTGTCTACCCAAGCTTCCAAGTGATTTAGCTTTCTTTTCACGTCATTTTTTACATTGTTTTTCAGCTACCCTTCTTCGCATTTTTTTTCACGTCTTCATATTCTTCACGTTAGCCCCAAGTTCTGCCTCTATATGCTTTTTCTTATCTCAACACATAGCTTCTCTTCTCTGCATGACGTTTGTTACTTCATTTCTTTTGCATCAGACCCATAGCAATCCATGCCAGCTTCTATGTTTTGCTTATGTGTGTTTCCTTTTCATAGCCTGTGGCTTTGTGCCTTCTTTCTCTTCACACGTTACAACCATAGCTTTGCCTTCTTCATGCATCTTGAGACTCATCTTTTGTGTGGCATTGCTTTATTGATTCTTTGTGTTGCTCAACGTCTATTCCAGCCACGTTCTATCCAACTTGTTGCTTCCTTCTCCTCTCAAGCCTTTTTTTTCTTACAACTTCTCCTTCTCTCCTTTTTCTACTTCTTCTTCCCACACACACATTCTACCTCTTCTTCTAGCTTCGTGAGCTTTCTCTCCCCCTCTCAAAGCACCAGAACCCGTGGCAAGCTCCTTCTCTTTTCTCACATGGAAATCTTCTTCTTGAAAGCTCCTTCAACCCAGCCTCCCTTTGTTGTTTCTGCTTCTTATACTTGTAGGTTCTTTTTGCTCTCAGCTCTACTTGAATCTCTTCTTAAAGCTCTTCCTTCTCCTTACCAAAATCGTAACTGCATCCTCTGTTTCCTGTTGCTTCAGTTCTGATCTCCAAAACCCATAGCTTCTCACGTGTTAGTGTTTGCTATGTATAAAGTGTGGTGGATGTGGCTACGTGTATGAATAACAGCCATTCTCCTGGATCAAAAGCTTTAGCCTTGCCTTTTATTAAACCACATGCCCATGCATGAATGAGTGAATGATGTGGGTGCATGCTTTATGGAAGTTAATATGTACGTGGGAGTGTGGTTACATTGTAAGCTAGTGATATAGATGAGTGATGCTACTTTACTATTTTGCATGTTTGTGATGGTAACGTGACTTCTTGTAAGTTTGTGTTGTAACACTCTAAAAATTAATTAAGGTGTTAATTATAGATTAAATTAATTAGGAATAATTAATATGGGATAATTGGACAAGTTAAGTGAATGGAGATTTTAGAGAGATAAATTATTAATATGAGTTTGAGATTTAATTGGGATAGAAATTTCATCTAGGCCCAAATTAAATTAAGTAGGCCAAGGTTAAGATTAATGGAGGCCTAATAATTGTAGGTGCAGACTAACCTTTTTATTGTGAGGCTTGGCCCAAGAGGTAACATCTAGTGATGGCCCAATTTAATTTAATGAATCAAAGACCCAAGACCCAACTTGCATAAACCTATGTAATTGGCCCAATAACCTTTGAGCAGACCCAAATCAAATGAGTCTTCCAAACTTGGTCTGGCCCAATTGAATTTCAGCAACCCAATACATAAGAGCTGGCCTAACAAAGCAAAAATCTGAAGCCCATTAGGAGTTAGATTCTTGGAGTAGCCCATGACCCATATTTGACTCAACTTAACCTAACTAAAACCCTAAACACTTCAATCACTATCCTATTTTTCTAAAACACAAAGGAGAAAATTGGACGTCCAAAGGAGAGGCTAGGGTTCTTGGCATATTTCCACATTTTCCCACTTCTAAGCTCAAAATGAGCCAAGGTAATAGTTATATAACTTAATCTCCTTCTCTTTCTCTTTAATTTGGCCAGATTAGTTTTTCATTTAGAGTATTTTCACCACACCCAAAATCTGAAATGTGATTGTTTGGGATTTTCTTAGTGAAATTCATAGGTTGAGGCTAGGGCTGACATTAGGTAAGTATAAACCCTTCATTTTAATGCTTTCTTTGCTAGTTGGAGACCCCCATAGCTGATTTATAATATGGATATTAATTTTGTACGAATTTGCTTAGGATTTTGGGTGAAATATTAAGGTTTCTGAGAGAGGACACTTCAATCTGAATTTGGGACTTGTAGTGGCTAGGTAAGTGATCCTTAGGTAGTCATTAGTATTTTAAATTCTTTGGGTACTTGTTGCAATTGTTAATGATGAATTAGAGTAGTAATTCTTTGATGCTATGATTATAGGGAGATTTTATACTATTGGTGGCTGTTGCAATTGTCTACAAGTGAGGTAACTGGGTTTATATTAATTCTATGCATATATATGTTTTAATTTCATATTTTGCTATACATGAATGATTTGAAATGTTGAATGAATTAGTTGGCTATCATTATATTGTGATTGGACCTTGTGAGTCCATGGTGGAGTTATGGTACGGCTGCCACCCATGCATGTGCTTCGATCGGGTACCAAGTTATGATCAAACCCCAGATGCACTGAGCCCTGGTTGTGCTCAATGGGGAGTAGGTGCCGTGGGCGGGCCTCTCCCAGTGTTAATGGCCTTTAACATGTGGAAATATAATTGCTAGTATGGGATAGTAATCATGATAGCCTAATTGTTTCATTTACTGATATGACTAGCATTTTTCTTATGCTTATGTGAAACTATGCATGTATGCTAATTATACTGGAATATATGATGGAATTGCCTTGGTTACTGAGATTCGTATCTCACCCTATTTTATAAGATTAAACATTTGAAGTGAAGGTTCTTCGGGTAAGGATAAGGGCAAGTAAGTGGATGAACATCCATGAGCTGAGGCCTAGTGTGAGGAGCTACACTCGGTCTGAGTAGAATAGAGTAGATGCTAATTTTTGTTAACCTTTGAATAGCATCATCATGTATCTGTATTGCCAAGTGTAAGAGTTATATTTTGTTAACATAGAACATAACCATTGAGAAATAGGCTTCATATTAGCTGTTGATGAATGTATGAACTTTGACACTTATTTTGGGCTTATGAATCTATGATATAACTGACTATTTGAGTAATGTAATCCTATGATATTGATTGTAGACTTGAACTATTAATGCATGAAATACCCAATGTAAGTATGATTGAATGGCCATTGTGAGAAATTTGTAAATCTGTTGATATAAGACCAATAAATGAGTAGGAGAATCCATCTTTAATTATGGGATGGGTAATGATCTAATGGCTAGGGAATTCAGTAGATAAATGCTATTAGAACCTTATGACAAGTGGGAGATGGCCCTAGAGAGTCTCTAGATAGAGAGTGGAGAGTATGAGACAACGTCTTAAGAGTAGTAAGATCAGAAGGCATTTGCCCGCAGCCAAAATATTGTTAGCTGCGGCCAATAGTGGTGAAGTTGCCTAGGGAGAGTACTAAAGAGCAATTAGCTGCGGCGAATGTGGAATTGGCCGCAGCGAAATGTGAAAGGCTAAATTAGGAGTCGTCCAAAGGGAAATTCACCGCAGCGAAGTGGGGAATTGGCTGCGGCAAACTTTTGTGAAAATGAGCCAGGCATTCCAGAGAGGAATTGGCCGTGGCAAAAATAGGTATTTGTCGCGGCCAATATCGAGAGGCGAGCGAGGTAGGTTCCAAAAGGCTTCCTCACTGCGGCGCCATGTAGGTTGGCCACAGCGAAGGTCCAACTTGCTGCGGCGAATTAGTAACGATGTAAGGGATGAAGCCGAGAGGAATTGGCCGCGGCTAAGGGTAAATTGGCCACGGTGAATGTCCTGAAACCCTTATAGTGACTAGAAAATCTTAGTTTTTTTTATGGTAATCTCAAGGTATGACTTAGAAACATTAATAGAAGGTTATTGTGAATTAGAAATGATAGGTAATAGAATCAAGGCTTATAAATGAACGTTTGTTTTCCCCTGATGTATGAAGTGTTTGTAATTATATGGTTGATGACTCTAATAAAATTAAGGTTCAAATTTTTCCATATTTCCATAATATAATTAGTTTTAATGACATGTAACCCTAGATTATGGTTATTAATCATGTATTGAACCTTAATTATAATGATTAGAAATTAGGGTCGTCACATGTGTGATGCATGTAGATGAAAGCGTGTGCATCTGTTTATGTGGAGAAATGAATACATGGAAGAGGTAGCTGTTGCGTTTGTATTTCTTTGCATATGTGTGCTCCTCCTGCAAAAGAGAATGAAATGCATCACATTTTGGATGGAAATGAAAACCAAGCCTCTTATTCTCTATTATTATTATTATTATATATATATATATATATATTTTTTTTTTAATTTCTAAAATTTTTATTAAAAATTCTAAACAAGTATTCTCCCTTTAAGTTCTATTTGCCCAAAGAAAATCTACAAAAATAATGGAAAATATTATTCAAGAAAATTCACAAAATTATTTAAAGAAATTTAATCATTAAAATTCAATAATTTTGTAAATAAATTCCCTGAGTGCAGAGATGGCTACTAAAATCAATTATCCACCTAATAAAGCCCATTAAACTTTATTTAATTATTAAAATACTTAAGTTAAGAAGAATAAAATGTATACAAATCATGTTTACCATAAGCCTTATTAAAAGTTACTCCTTTCACAAAAGATTTAACCTTAGATGTTAGCTTTCCAACGTATTAGATTTTGCACAAAACAAAAGCCTACAACTCAAATTATAGGCTAAAAATAACACTATCTTGACTAGTTTGTCCAAACACAAGATCTTGACTTCCCAACTTATTTACTCTTCCAAAAGAACCTTATCGGATCCTTATGAAAGTTGAACCCAAGATGTGTAGATGATTTTGGGCTTTTGAATAACCTAATTTCAATATCAAAAGCCTTATATTCTTTCTTTTAAAGAGTTAGAGGTTGAGCAAACATCCTGATCCTATCAGGATTAAGATAACTTTTATACTAGAATTTGTGGCCATGTTTGGAGGCTTAAACAAGTGTGGATTTTGGCCCATAATACCATTACGAAAAGGTTGAAATGTCCTCTACAATTCTCTAAAGGCTTTATTCATATTTTGGACTTTTAACTCGATGAAAAACAAGAAACAAGCAATAAAAGTTAAAAACATAATGCTTGAACTTTCTAATTTTAAGCTAAATTACTTTAATTCTTAATTTATGTTCTAAACACAAATGTCAGTATTTATAATCATAATAAGTTATACTAAACAGACTAGTTGTAAGGAAATATGAATTCCAAGCCAAGTTATTTGATTGGAGATAACTTTTAATATTTCATAAAATTCTATATAGATTTGGTTGAGAGCTATTATAAGTGATGTTATTTCTTTCTTCCTAGATATAAAAAATAGTAACAATGATGAATTTGGATAGAAAATTTGTTTGAGTATCATAGATTTCTTTCCTTCTAAACCAATTGAAAAGCCATAATACTATATCTTGATCTTGAACAGCATCTATCCTTAAGGGCATGGAAAAAGTAAACCTAATGGCCCCGACAAGATAACATTGCAAGAAGATATGGTTAATTATTTTAGAACAAGAGTTGTAAGGAGGACAATCCATATTAACCATCGGATGATGATGGTTGAAAATGTTCGTAGAAGGTATAGCTTTGTACATAAATTTTTAAGTGAACATTATCATTTTTATTGAGAGTTGAATATTCCATATATTCTTCTAACAAGGGAAATTACTGGTTGCCATTAGACCTAGGTTTTCTCTTAAGCATTTGTAACCTTATTATATAAATTATTTTTTTACTTACTTCTTATCTAGACCAACCTATCCTTTTAATTTGAAAAGGAGAATGACTGGGTATAAATTTGACTTTTAATTTCTTAAGAGTACATATTATACCTCTTGATTCCAATTAGAGTGATTATGCATAATAAATTTGAGATTGTTGAAAGAGAGTGTTCTTGATTTGGCTACATGTGTCATCATAGGGGGTGGTTGATGGAATAGAAGATGTAAAACCCACAATCCAATAAAGTTAATAAGAGACAAGGAAGCTACTTTTGACAATACCTTTCCACATCCATGAGGCATTTGAGCAAGAGTGAAAGGTCCCTTAGGATACACTAGAACAATATTTTTAATGGAGGATTCTTGTCATTAGAAAGTTTTTTCTTGAGTTAATAACTCTCTAGGTTTATTTTACAAGAAATGCCTTTTTGAAAAGTCTAGTAGGCTAAGCCCTAAGCTTTCTTCTTAAGTAGGTAAACACATCTTTTTCTAGTTATATGGATGAATTTTCTTTTTCTTGCCCTATTGCCCTCAAAAGAAATTTGTGATCTTTTAGTTAATTAGGGAGCTAAATTTTCCTGGAATGTTAATATAAGAGATATGATAAATTAATAAAGAATTAAGGATAACTTTGATTAGAGTCAATTTGGCTCATTGTGAGAGAATGTTAACTTTTCAAGTATTAAGTTTAGAATCAATTTTTTCCACCATCTCCTAGTAAATCTTATTTTTGTCTCTACCTATATCAATTTAAATACCAAAATATTTCCCCAATTTAGATGAAAATTTGATACTAAATGTACCAACTGGGAATTTCTTGAA
Organism: Erythrophleum ivorense; assembly: GCA_026724425.1. Taxonomy (NCBI): domain Eukaryota; kingdom Viridiplantae; phylum Streptophyta; class Magnoliopsida; order Fabales; family Fabaceae; genus Erythrophleum; species Erythrophleum ivorense. Next base: position 98,965 of record JAIUCV010001219.1, read on the forward strand.
CTTATAAGGGCATTAGGGCTAAACACTAACTTAGATTTGCTTTTATTAAACTCCTTCTAGGTAGCCAACTATATGTATCTAGAGTGCTCTTGACCATGTTGCAAGTATTAGAAAAGGCTTTTGAAAAAGGAAAAAAAAAGGGAATAGTGTCAACTATATACATAAAGTAGGTGATAGACTTTACACCTTTACTAATTTTGATTCTAAGCCATAAGTTATTGCTTTCCCTTTAGTAATGAGGCAAGAAAGAATGTTAAAACATAGGATGAAAAGATACAAAGACATGGGATCTCCCTATCTTAGTCCTTTTTGCAAATGGAATTTGTCAGCTAGACTGCCATTTATAATGACTTAGTAGGAAATGATATTAATACATTGCATGATCACGTTTATCCATATGTTAAGCATATTCATTCAAATAAGATAGCCTTGATGAAATTCCAAGATAACTTATCATAAGCCTTAGAGATGTCCATTTTGAGAGCACATCATCTTTTACCTCTATTTTTTGTTTCGTGAATTTGTTACATTAATTTTGTGACCAACAAGCTATTGTTAGAAATGACTCTTTTTAAATGAAAGCACATGGATTAGGTGTGATATAATCATCCAAAATCATCTTGATTTTGTTATAAAGGACTTTGAAGATGATTTTGAAGGCCACATTACATAAGCTAATAGGCTTAATATCTTTCATAGTTTGAGAATGGCCACATTTAAGGATCAAAGTTGCTTTCCAACACTAGTTAATCTTAGAGCTTTGAGTATGACGTGCCCTTGGGAGTTTGGCTTCAAGTAACAATTTCAGCATAAGGGGGAACATTTTAATTTTGATTTATCAATTTAATTTTGTTTGTTAAAAAATTTCACAAATTTTTAAATTATTTTAAATTGGTCTTTTTATAATTGAACCCCAATTTTTTAGTGCCTAAACTGTAGAATCTAGATTCTTGAGGAAAAATGATTGATGGTTGTGTCGTGTAACCTCAAATAAAACTAGGTTGAAAAAAGCTTGTAGATAATGGTGCAACCTAGGTCATTTCCAAAGGAGTTTTTGCTTCTGATTATTTGTGAAAGAATATTCCAAGTATTACTAAATGAAAATTGTTTAGGAGATTTTGAATTACTAAAATTTAATTGAATTAAATGAAAAATAACAAAAGCTAAAAACTTAAGACTAAGTGAAGCAAACAACTAGGAAAGTGTGATGACTAGCCTTTAGATGAACTCCTTAGAATTCAATTATCCTTGCTCTCTTTTTTAATATACCAAAATTGGATTTAAACTCTTGCTTATTAGTGTATTCTCCATAAGAACTCTTGAATTACCATCCAAGACTTAATTCACTAATAATTCAAGGGCTTTGCAACCACAAGAAATCTTGAAGAATTAATCAATTGAGTTAGAAACAAGAACACACTAAAACCAATCCTAAATGCTCACAAAAATTTGCTGAACAATCTGCTTAAAATGCTAATTAACCAATTAGATTAATGAATTCCTTAAGCACAACAATTGCACAAAAACTCCAGGCACTTAATTCAATAACCATTACATCGATTGGTCTAAAAACAAGAGGAATTTAATAGCAAATTGTGCAGCCACTAATTCTGGGTTTTTCACAAACATTTAGAGATCAAAATTAATATCCAAATATGAAATTACAATCAATCCAAAATTCAAATTAATCCAGTAAATTCCAGCAACTTAATTCCTAAATTAATAAGCTAAACCTAGTCAAATTAATAAAAAAATAATGCTAAAATTAAAAGATTAAGGAAGAAGGATTTATCCAATTTGGAGAAGCAATTTGAAGCTCAAATCTACATCAAGGGAGGTCCAATCTTTAGCTAGCTACCAAAAGAAAATCAAACTACCATGGGGAAGATAATTGGAAGACAATGGAGGAAGGAAGAAGCTAAAATCATCAAGCCCTTTTAATCAAATTCTCCTCCCCTTCCTTTCGCATTTTCTGGAGCTCACCCCACAACCAACGTTGTTCTTTATCAAAGAATCCTCACATTATTCTTCCAGCGCCTTCCTTTCGCGTTTTCTTTTCACATTTTTATTCCCCCATTGTTTTTCGCATTTTGCCCTTGTGTATTTGAACAAATCATGTGCCCCTCTCATGCCTCACTTTCACGTGATCTACTGCCTTCACAATCAGGAGCTTTATACACTGTTCACGTGGGTTATTTAATTGTTCGCCACGTCACATCCCACATAATCTGCCCATGTGTGTTCATTCCTTCCATTTCCCACGCCAGTTTCAACTCTTTAGTAATCACGTGGTTCATTTCATTTTCACTTCTATAGCTCATGGCTTCGCCTTACGTGGACTTTTCCTTCATTCCTCCACACGTTCTTTGTTTATTTCTTCTTCATCCAGCCCATAGCAATCCATTTCAGACCTAAGCTCGAGTTTTTATTCCTCACATGCCTCTCCTCTAATTTTTCCAGCTTCTTTAATCATTCCCCACCATGAGTGCAAAGAGAGTGGCTTCTGCTACAGCCCATGTGTGTATCGTACGTGAATGAGACGTGGCTCCCCTCCTCTATTTCTGCATGTGTGTGTATTTGAGCTTCTTTTATTTCTTCCCACTTGACTGCTCCATCTTCGCATTCTGCCTCTCAAACCCGTAACCTTTCTTCCACCAGCTCTCATTTGCCCATGTGATGCTTCTTCCTCATTTATTTCATTCTTTCCTCTCATAACCCGTAGCTTAAGTGAATGCTGCCCAGCTTTTTCATTTAACTCAGCTCCACCTTCTTCCTCTCAAGCTTCTTCTTCTCTTGTGTTGCCTCTTGAACCCGTTGCTTCTAACGTGTTGTTTCCACATAAGCTTCTTCTCTATTTCAACTGCTTTTCTCCATGTTAGCTCCTTACGTTTCTACTGGACGTTGCTGCATGGTTTGGTGCCTTGTGCTTAGCTTATGTGGAGGAAGAGGAAGTTGCTGTAACATTGTATTCTTCACGATGATGCTCTGCTGCCATGTGAGCTTCTTATGCTCTTTTCATTTTTAGCTTTTTCACGTCAAAATCGTAGCTTTGCCTTCTTCGTTTTCTTCTTCTTCATTCATCTCTACATTTTCTATTCACAGCTTTGTTCACTTGTTTTGTAGGTTAATGAGTGAAGCTCCTTTGGCGTGTTCGTTCAGCTCCTTCTCCACATGCTTCCTACAAGTGAGTAGCTGCTGGACCATGCATGTGAATGAATGGATGAGAGTGTGCGTTATTTGTGTGACTTGGTGCTCTGTTTACGTGGAAGAATGACGAATGACGTTGGACTCTTAAAACAGTGGCTGTACATATTACGTGTGAGTACAATGTGAAAGTGTATGGAGGTGCAACCACGCATGAGCTAAGGGAGAGGGAAGTGTGTGATGTTTGGAGGTATGCCTTGTGTTTGCTCAACCCTAAGCTTCCATGTGAGTTGATGCCATTGTAAAGCTCTTTCTATCGTGAATGCCAGCCATGCATATGTGTATGGTAAGTCTAGAGCCCATGCATCAATGTGTGAGAAAACCCTAGTGTGTGTATGGAAATGAAACTCGTGACATGCTAGATGAGTGCTGCTTGTGCGAGTGACCACATGGAAAAACAAGAAACCATGTACATGTACAAGTGAGCTGCTATGTGGAATGAATGTGAATGAATTTGCATAAGCTCCTTCCTTCTTTGAAAACCTCCATCATCTCCTAAATTCTCCTCCAACCTTTAAATTTAAATTGCCCAAAGCTTGCACAAAGAGAATGGAAAAGAAAACTAAGTAGGAATATTTACAAAAATTATTTAAAAGATTTATGCATTAAAAATCTAAAATTTTGTAAATTAATTCCTAGATTGCAAATATGGTCAATAAAATCAAATCTTGTTCAATTGAATCACTTAAGCTATATTTAATCCTAAAAAATGTCCAAATTAGGAAAATTAATGTATATAAAAATGGCATTTATCAATGATAATGAATCTTGGTTTGCCTTATGGTATGCCCTTTTGCTAAGCACTTAAAATTACAACTTAATCCAAAAGAATAAAGGTAGTAAAAACCAAATTTTTGAAAAACAGAAATCACTTTCTCTTATGATCAATAGGTCACTTGCCAAAGAGAGAAAGTGAGATAGAGTCAAACATTAAGTCATTATGAATAAGGTACCATGTGTAGTTAGACATGTTGAAAATTTGTAGTGGGATAGTGTTGCTAGTATTTAAATTTTCAAAATTATGGCTTAAATGTAGAGAAAAATTGGTATTCTTATTTTTCATTTTTTATTTTATTTATTTATTTTACTTCTTACATTAAAAAATTCCCACTTGATTTGAAAATTTTAAATTTCACGTCAAAATTTTTCACCTTAAAATTTGTATAAATTTGTTTTTATGAATGAATTTAATAAGATGGTATATGACATTACATAAGATTATAATAGCATAAATTTTTCACAAATGGGTCCTTAAAATTTTGACAATAAAGTATGAAAATTAGAAATACTTTATTTAAGCAAAATAAATTATCTTGGGTAGAAACCAATAATTAATTAATTTAAAACAATTTTTGGGACCTAGAAATTATCCTATAGAGCCACTTGGATATTTACCTTGTACTTGATAAGATTTTTTTTTATCTTAAAGCCTCCAAATAAATTATCATTATTAGGCCTAAATAATTATGAGATTTTTCCCCCCATTTCTTGAGCCCAAAAACAATATCTCTTGTATCTTATTTTGAGTCCAATAGTAGGGAACTTTAGTTCCCCTTTTCCTGTTCCTCTTTTTCCCTTTTACTTTATCTCATCTCTCCCTCACCTTGCACGACATAATCTTTTCTCTCTTCTATTCATGATAACTGCAATATCTTCCTTCTTCCTCTATTGCAATACCTTTTTCCTTAATCAACAACACCTTCCTCCATCGTGTAGCAACCATTCACACCACTATTGTGTTTGGTCTAGCCACTAGCCATTCTTTATCATCCTCTAGCTGTAGGTGTATATGAAGAGGGTGTAAGTGATATTTCACCATTCTCTCATTTTTTTTCTTTTCAATTTGATGACACAACTAACTTTACTAACTTTCATCTTATACATTTAAGTTCAACATTACAATAAGTTACTATTTAAAGGAATTGAACAATGAAAGCTGCTTGAAAATTTTGCTTTTCTTTCATAAAACTTATTAACTTGGTATAATATCATTTCGTCTTTATTACACATGAGAGTAAATTAGACTAGAGTCAGCACCTAAAAAGGCGGTCTCAAACAATCTCTGCTTACTCATGTGCACTACCATTATCACTATAAATTTGCTTATGGCCTAAGATTGAACTTTATTCAACATATAAGATATCAATATCTGATGAAAATATAACTTAGGCTCTCTTTACTTCACATAAACCTTATAATAACTTAGCATGGACTTAAACATTCATATTATCATTTTTTAGATCACAACATACCTAAAATGGCTAATAACTTAACTTACTTTTTTGAAAAAAATTTTGCCATTGTTTCCCCAATTTTTCAAAGTCCAAACCATCTAAATGGTTACAAATCTAAGCTAAGATATGGTCACAAATAATCATATATTACATAATCATTTATTAACATAATTATGCATGTTAGGGCTCAAATAGCAACTAGCTCATTTAGTGCAATCTCCATCACATGATATATCAAATTATATCTCGCTAAGCTTTGCAATACATTATCTTAGCCTTAATGACATGATAAACTAATTTTACTCATATTGGCATCATAATCTCAATGTCAATTCCATACATTAAATATAACTAATAACATATTAAATCTCAAATTACATCATTAAATATGAAAAATCTTGATCTAAGTACAACATATCATGTCTCATACCATCATAATATTTGATGAACATCATAACATGCTTAATCTATCATGAGATACATTAAAACAAGGTAAAAGTTGCATAGAATCCTTCAATGAATTCTTAACCTCAAGGTATCAATTCTTTGCCATGTCTTTTCCTTTGTTACTTTTTTCACCTAGCATTGGTTAGTAATAGATATAGTGTGAATGAGATTCAAAGAATCTTAATAGCAAATTCCAACATTCAAGCATACATAAAGTTCACCCAAGCAACAAGGAAGCAAGCAACTAGTAAATGGCCAAATACACATAAAAACATGGTTGTTTAGGCTACTCTCGGAATAAGGAAGAATTGTAATGCTCAATTCCCTTTTCTTGCTCATACTAGATGCCATAAGACATAACTAACCAATATAACACATAAAACATATTATACATAGCCAACACTTGTGAAAACATATTGAAGTATAAGCATACAATGTATATGAGCAATAAAGCATTCAAGCAAACAATTATGCATTTAAACAATGCATAATAAGTGTATTTTATCTTTGCATAGTACTAAACATAGATTAAAAGCCACTTTAAGTCCGCTTTTCCATAATTCTACTTGCTAAAATTTTCATATATAAATTCCATCATTCAAGATATTCATTTTGTTTATTCATGATGGCTTAATCTTTAATTAAAAGCATTGTATCATGCCTTTCTCCTCTTAACCCTTATCTAGGGCTAAAATTAGAGTTTTCATTAGGCATATTTTCTTAGCTAAACTAAACTACCTAAATTTATAAATTTGACCATAAACAACACTTACTATTCATTTGATCATTTCCTTCAATTGACATACTTAGTCATTATAATACCACTTTGAACTACAATAAGTTTCAATTCTTTCTCAACATTTTAACTTCATTTTCATAATACATATGACTTATTTAAATTATAAAAGGCTCACTTGGACAGCCATAAACATGCTAAAATACAATTTCCATCAATATGGTTAATTAGGCCATTTTTTGAACTCAATTTTTCAACATATCAAAATTATGAGTTTTTGACACAAAAAATCATTCAAATCATCTCCATGATTCATAATTAAGCCTTTTTTATCATCAAAATAGCAAAAAAAAATATCATACCAATATGGTTCTTCACTTGCTTGAAAATGACCATATATGCTCAAACTTTATTTTTTTGAAGATTTCAAACCAAATACATGTCATATTCAACATCCTTACCATCATAAATATAAAAAAAAAAAAATCACACAATCCACTTCTTTCTCTAGCCAAAATTACAAGGGTTTAAATTTTCAAATTTACACATTTTCATGGCTTGAATCACACCTTGATTAAAAGAGCTCTCAGTGGTGATTCTTTTAGTGTAATTAGGTCTTTCAAAGGAACAACTTCTTCCACTTAGACAGCTACCAACATCAACATTTCAAGATGATATTTGGATCAAAAGAAAGCTTTCATCAAGTAGAAGTTTCACAATTAAAAGAGGATAAAATAGTGCCATTTACATACTTAAAATCTCTTATGAAAATTTCCCTCTCTTCTTTCTCTTTAGGCCTCCATTTTCACCTCGTCAAGCTCAATTTTAGCTGGTGCCTATGGCAGTGGAAAGATGAGGAAGATGATAGGTTAATATAATGAAAAAACTAGTTATGAGTAACACTTTTCCAAGATGATCATTTTGCCCTTACATGCCTTGTTCTTCTGTTTTAGCTCATAATTTAGTATTTTCTAAACCAATCTACCCCATTCATAGTTTATACTTTCTCTTCTGCATAAAATTATAAATTCAGGGTTCCCAGTGGTAGAAAACAGCTAAAATTTATGATTTTGTGACTAGTTTTCTCAATTTATCAACAATATGAATTTTGACTAACAATGACCCCTTTGGCTAATTTACTCATCTTTTTTTGGTCATATTCTAGTGAAAAATATCATATTCTCTTAATATGCTTTAAGTTATGAAAATCCTTAGTTTTCCCTTGTTATAAGGCTAAACTTTTCCTTTTACCCTTGTTATATGTTTTGACTCATTTTAAGCCCATTTTTTCTTATCTTAGTTAGGCTTTTGGTTTTCCTTATCTTTCTTCCTCATGTATATTTTAGGGTCTAGCCAGTTATATAAAAATACTATATATGGCATTTCACTCTTTTTAAATATAAATCTTTCCTTCAAAATTTAAACATACCTCATATAAATAGCTCAAGGTACTTCTTCTTCATCTCTTTTTCCATCTCTCAGGTGGCATCTTTTGGAGATAGACCTTTCTAGACCACTTTCACTAGATGAATGTTTTTGTTCCTTTGTCACTTGATCTTAATATTTATAATTCTCTCTAGTGCCATAACAAATGAAAGATTGTTTAGCAGATGCATATTTTCATATTTTATGACATGTGAAGGGTTTGGGTAATACTTTTTGAATAGGAAAACTTGGAAAATGTCATGAATCTGGGCCAAAGTAGGAGGTAAGGTTATTCTATATGCAACTGGCTTAACTCTACCTAGGATTTAGAATGGACCTAGATACTTGAAACTGAGTTTTCTTGCTTTAATGGACTTACCCACACCTATGACTAGAGACACTTTGATGAACACATGGTCTCCTACCTCAAACTCTAAGGTCTTTTTCTTTTATTTGCATAACTTTTCTACCTACTTTATGCCATTAAGAGCTTTTGTCTAATCATTTCAATCTGCTTAGTGGTTTGGTCCACTATTTCTGGGCCCATTAAACTTCTTTCCCATAACTCAACCAAACATAAATAATACCTATATTTCCTTTCATATAATGCTTCATTTGGTGTCATCTAGATACTAGAATGATAATTATTGCTATATGTAAATTTTGCTCCTGGCAAGTATACATCCTAATTTCCTTTCATCTCTAATGCACATGCCTTTAATATGTCTTCAAAGGTCTAAATGGTCCTTTAAGTCTAATCATCTATTCAGGGGTGATAAATTGTATTGAATCTCAACTTGGTTCCTAAATCTTCTTGCAAATATATCCAAAAATTAGAAGTGAATCTTGAATCTCTATATGAAATAATGCTATTTGGTACCCCGTGAAGTCTCATAATCTCTTTCACATTTAGCTGGGCTAGCTTATCTAGAGTATACATGGCTTTTATTATAAAAAAGTGGGTAACTTAGTCAGTCTATCCACTGCTAACCATATAGCATTATACCCTGATGATGTCATTAGTAAACCTATAATAAAATCTATGGAAATGCTATCCTAGTTCCATTAAAGAATATCTAACTTAGCTGACCTCTGATATTCTCTTTTCACTTTTTGACATACTAAACATTTGGCTACATATTCAACTATGTTAGTTGTCATTTTAGACTACCAAAACATTTTCTTTAAATCATGATACATCTTTGTGCTACTTAGATGAAGAGTATATTAGCTTTTGTGAGCTTTATCTAGAATTTTTTCTCTTAATTCTACCTTATAAGGTACACGTAGCCTATCATGGTATCTCACAATACTATCCTCAAACATATTGAACTCTGTAGCTCTATCTTGGGAGATTAAATTCTTAATCTCTCTTAAGTAATTATTCTCTTTTTAAGCTTCTTTTATTGGAGCTCTCAAATCATTTTCTATTCTTGTCTTACTCATTAACAATGCTTAGCTGCACTTGATAGGAGATATTCATATCTTTGAAATACTCAATCAACTTTTGCTCTTTTATCATCATCATGGCCACACATATGGATTTTTTGCTCAATGCATTGGCCAGTACATTGGCCTTGTCTTGATGGTATTTTAAAGTATAATCATAATCTTTTAATAGCCCTAACCATCTCCTCTACCATATATTCAATTCTTTTTGTTCAAATAAATACTTAAGGCTTTTGTGGTCACTATAAATCTCTATGATTGCACCATATAAATAATGCCTCCATATCTTACGAGCAAACACTATTGCAGCTAGTTCTAAATCATGTGTGGGGTAATTTTCTTCATAGGCTACCACTTTACCCTATTGCATAAGTATACACCTATACATCATTACAAACCATAAGGTCCATTTTAGATCAGGTATGATTAAAACTGGGGTAGTGATTAATCTAAGCTTCAATTTCAAGAAACCTTACTCATATTTCTCATCCCATACAAATAACTTATCTTCTTTAGTTAACCTAGTTAATGGCATGGATATCTTAGAACCTTCTGTAATAGTTAGTCAAACTTAGAAAACTTCTAATCTCCATGACTACCTTAGGTCTCTTCCATTGAAGTACTGCCTTTACTTTATTGGGATCTATTATGACCTTTGCCTAGGTGATAGTATGCCCTAAGAATTTTACTTATGTAAGCCAAAACTCATATTTATTAAGTTTGACAAATATTTGCTTTTCTCTTAATGTTTCTAAGGCTAATCTTAGATGCATTTCATGCTTCTCTCTGGACTTAGAATATATGAGAATCTTATAATATCTTATATTTTATGGATCAAAATAGTTCATAAATAACAAAATAGATGAATCAGAAAAAGGGTCATAAGGCCAAGAAAAGGCTAGTATGAATTAAAAGGAACCAATATGGGCCTAACTAATAGAAATTTTAGGGATTTAAAAAACATAAAAATTGGTTTGAGAAATCAATATTTCTCATCATAATATGATAAAAAAAGGTTTATAGATTAACTAGATGAGGTTGGTTTAATTAAATCCCTAACAGTGTTTGGTTTAGGGCTTCAGTTAACCATAACTTTGATTGAACTTCTTTTGAGTATTTTAAGTCCTTGTAACTTAAAATAGATATTTTTAATGAAGATAAGAGTCTATATTTTATTATAAAGCTATCACTTTCCTAAAATACGAAGAAATAAGCCTAAATGATGAAATTTATGTGTAAAGGCAAAATTAAAATTTCTAAAAATTTATAAAACCTTAGCTTCCTTGTATAAATACCACCCCTTGTAATGTCTGGGTTTTTGTAAAAATGACAAAAACGGATACGTTTTAAAAGTAAGTTCTCTGAAATGAATTAGATAAGGTCCAAAAAAATTTGAATAATGATTTAAACATTGAGTAATGAAAAGAAAAGGCCAAAGGTACCTTGAAACAAAGGCTAAAATAACCAGACGGAATTTAATAAAATAACTACGTAACAAAATGGCATTTTCGTAATTTCAGAAAAATTTTAGAATACTCATAGGAGGACTTTTTAAATGAAAATTTTGAGTTCTCCAAGGTTCTCAGAGGCCTTGAAAACCATGAGAAGTCCCAGGACAGTTAAAACTCCTCCGGTATATGTTTTCTAATGTTAGTTGACCTGAACTTTGACCATTTCGTTTGGGAAGATTTTAGCTCTAATTTGAGTGATTCCAAAGGTATTTTATAAGATTGAGATCCTATATTTTATGATAGAAAAGACAATTTTCAAAAAAGAGCTAAAACAGACTAAAAATAAAAATGTCAAATTTAAGGGACATAAATGGAATTTCTTTGGAACAATTTTATTTCCCCACGTATATATAGGTCACGCCCCACACTCCTCCTCATTTGGTTGATTTCATTTCTATCCTAAACTAGAGAAAAGACCTAGAGAGTGAGGGCAACAAGGGAGGAGGAAAAAGGACAAGAAAAAGCAAGTGAAAGGTATGGATTTTCATGGATTTTCTTAGTTTCTCTTTAGCAAATTCCTTCTCCTCCTTTTTCTCTTCTTTCCTATAGATTTATTGATGTATTTGGGTCTATTTTGAGGTCAAACCAAGGGGAAAAATTTTTAGTTTGAGGAGAAGAATCCAAGCAAAGAGAAGAGCTCTTGAAGAAATCTAGAAAACCAAGGTATTTTGCTACTTTTATGCTTGCTCCTTCTTGTGCCTTTCCTTGTGTAGTTCGACCAACATAGGGACAGGCATAAGGGATTGAGTTTTGAGTCAAACTAAGAGCAAATCTTAGGAAAATGAGGGAGAAGAATAAGAATATGTAAAGAAAATAATAAAACAACCATGAAATTCTAAGATAGCAAAGTTAGGGTTTCAAGAACTTTAACCAAAATTTTATTTTGATTCAAGAGTTTCTAAGCTAAAATAGGGTTTATCCTTTATGAGTCTTTCAAATATTAGTCTATATTGCTTTCTAATTTTGGCTCTACTAGGTGGGTTAAAGTATAAGGTCCAGTACTATTTAAGCTTTTTGTATATGTTTATAAATTCATAGGCTTTAATATTGTTCATTTATGGGTACAAGTTATTTTAGGATTGTGTGTGTGCTGGATTTTGTTCATTAAGCTTATTTGTGCTTCCTTATCATTTCTCAAAGGCTCTTTCATCTCCATCTAATGGGTGTAGGGCTTTTGTGGGCTCTCTTGTTGGAAAATTTATTTGAATAGGGAGTTTGTTGTTTATGGGCCTTAATAGGCCTTCAATCATTTTCTTTTTATTTTATTATGTGGCAAAGAGTTTTTTGTTGTTCGTTAGGGTTTAATAGGGTCTTATTCCACATTCTCTATATTACAAAATTCTATTAAAAGCTAAGATTTAACTCAAATTAGATCTTTTTCTTTAATGTTGGCTTATTTGTTGTTTAACATTATGTGGAGCAATATTTGGAACTTGGTTGGATAGCATATGGAGGTTGGTCATCAATTCAACCAAAGGTACGAGAAGATATAGGATGTAACTGGGGTTTTAAATTTTCTTTTTCTTCCTATGAGATGTGGTGAATTTGTTTTTTTTTTTTTGGTTGTGTACAAAACACAGATTATTATGTGCTTGTAAATATTTTTGTTGCTTATTTTGTTTTTATTTTTTTAAGAGTAATCATATGAGACTCTATCTCTTCAAGCATATAGAGATCAATTAAAAAACTATATATGATAATAAGTCTATACATATACCTATTAGGTCACATGATTGTATTAATAAATTTTCAGTTCTAATGACCCACATCAAATTAATTTTTTAAAAAAATATATCCAAAGGAATAAAAAGTAAATGTTTTTTCTAAAAAAATATAAAAAATAATAAGATTTTCCCAAAAAATAGTTTTTAAAAAATAAAATGCGTTTCCTTTAAAGCGGTATTAAAAAAGGTTCAAAATATTACAAAAATATATAAAAAAAGTTAAAAAAGAAGAAAATTCCCAACAAAAAATAGTTTTTTAGAAAAATAAAATGTGTTTCCTTTAAAAAAAAATAAAAAAGTTCAAATGTAAAAAAATATAAAAATAATTTTTTTAAAAAAGAAAAGAAGATTCCAAAAAATATAATTTTTTAGAAAAATAAAATGTGTTTATTTTAAAAGATATAAAATATTTCAAAATATAAAAAAATAAAAATAATTTCTTTTAGAAAATCAAATGAGTTTCTTTTGAAATTAAGTGAAAAATAAATAATAAAAAACACATTCAAAAAGTTATAAAAAATCAAGTTAGATTTTAAAGAACCACTTTTTCTTAAAATTTAAAAGAAGTGAAAAAATGGAAAAATTAGTTTATTTAGGAATTAAATAAATCTTAAATCTTTTTGTAGAAGTTTTTCTTTAAAAATCAAAAACTGAAAAGATAATATTTTAAAGTTCAAAACTAAAATTTTCCTTTTTCTTTAAAAATTTTTCAAATTAAAAAAAAATTAAAATTAGTGTAACAATAACAACAACAACAATAATAAATCATTTTGTTTCAATTTTTTAAGAGTTTTGTCTTAAAAAATCGAAAAGTAAAAAAAAAATGATATTTTAAAGTTCAATGTTATCCTTTAAAATAAAAAGATTATATAAACATTTCAAATTCAAATGTTAGTGTTTTAAATTTTTAAAGCAAAAATAAAATTTAGGGTTTAATTCCCAAAAAAAAGGAAGAAAAAATTAATTTCTTTTTTTATAAACTTGGGAACTTTTGTAACATTTTTTTTGGACAAAATTAGAGATTAAAAATATGCTTCATAAAAAAATCTTGTTTACTTAAATAAAAAAATTATTTCAAAAAAAAATTAAAAACAAATAGAAAAAGAAAAACAAGAGTACAACAATAGCAACAATAACAATAAGCCTTTTTTTACTAGGTGGGGTCAGTCATATGGATCAAACGATGCCATAACATTTTATCATAAAATATGTCTTTAGATAAACCATTTAAATCTAAATCTTTTTTAATAATTTTGCTTTATAGTTTTAGTGGTCTCCTTCTACCTCTAATTATTGGGTTATTCTTCATTTGATCTACCCTTCTTATTGAGACTTTTATAAGTCTTCTCCACATATGTTTAAATTATTTAAGACACGATTCTATCATCTTTTCTACAATAGGTGCAACCTCAACTTTTTCTCTAATGTATTCATTTCTAATTCTATCTTATTTGGTATGTCTACTCATTCAACACAATATTCTCATCTCTACAACATTGAACTTATTTTCCTATTGTAGCATGCCTAACACATTTCTACTCACAACTAATTCCCAAATTGATTTATGGTTCATAAGTCATTTTCTTTTAAAAATCTTTTTTTCAAATTTTTTCTTTTTTAAAATTAAAATTTTGATAATGACTCTACTTCATTTGGCCTTTGTTTTCGAAAATGAAAATTTTTGTTTTTCTAGTGTCGTTCGGCTACAATATGGGTGTGACAATTCATATACATGAATGCAATTCGTTTTTGTGCTCTTTACCTATGATTTAGTTTCTGAGCATTTCTTTTTTGTTTTGATAATCCAAAAATTATATTTTCTTCAAATAAACTTTCTTTAGTAAGGTCATATCTCTTTCTTCATGATTTTCAGTAATGGAGGTGCAAAATAATAGTTTTGGGATCTATTGTCACTTTGATATAAACCAAGGGATTTTGTGTTTTTTATTCCCCTATTATTTTGGTTAATAAATGTGTAGCAAAAGCATACCTTAGGTTCAATGAAGAAAAACCAGTTGCAGCTTACACCACTTATAAGTGTCTGCTACATTGGAGATCTTTTAAAGCAGAAAATTGGTTAGCTCTACTATAGAAGTAATTTGTTGCATATCAAAACCTATTTCTGGTTTTGCTATTGGAGACAAAATAATATTAGTGTTAGTAAATAAGCAGCTCTGGTTTTGCATATCATTCTTGTAATAATGCTCCTAATTCGTTCTCTTTTAAATTCAACTAGTAAGGTACTCGTGCTATGCACAGGAATGTACAAAAAAGGAATAGAAGTGCATTACAACAATAGAAAACAATGATTGCAGAAAAATCCAACATAAACAAGTACTCTTATAGGAAAGCCCAATATACAAAAAATTTCATGGCTAATAAAAGTCCATCCAAATAGCAAACCAAATGATAAGTTTAAAAGATGTGGTGTGAAATATGTTATACCAGAAATAGCAAGTTTTGGTGAAATATTTAATAAGACACGATAATAAGAGAGATTAGTAATTTATCTCACTCCAGCTTCTCTTGTTTTATAACCTTTGATGGTTTTGTACTTGAGTACTGTGGTGTACTCATTTTTGCTAGTCTTAGGAATGGGATGTCTACACTAAGTGGACTTCTTTTAGCTTTTTTGTTTTATTGTGCGAATAGATGCTTCAGGTGTTGAGAAGAAAGCACATGTGACATCATCCAAACACAGTATCATCTTTTGTAGATTTTGACAATTTGATTGTGTTTGAAGAAGAAATATCTGCCTCACTTTCTTCTATAATTGAGGATGTTTCATATCATGAATTGTAAGAATTTATTCAGACAAAATGTTCAAATTAAATCAAGAGATAATATGTGAACATTAGTGCAAGTGAAGGCAAATGAATATACTTGCAGGCATCCTGTGCTTGAAGTTGCCTTTGATACTGAGAAGCTATTTAACAATGCTTCATCTTGCTCATGTCCCTAAGTGTTAGTAGTCATTTGGTCACTAACATGATATTATTGTTACATATAGATTACAAAAGAAATGTAAATATTAATCACCTTTATAATTGGGAAATGAAATTGGGCTATGATGTGTTCATTGTCAATCATATTTAGAATAGTATAGCTGGCATATTTCTGTTAGAGGTTATAATTGGTAACTTTGATCTTCATTAAAAAGGTTTGGTCTAAGAATTTATTAAGTTCTACAGGAAAAACATATGGTCCATTGTCTTGTTATATTGAGTATGATGTTAGCATTATTGAGAAGGAAGAATTCAGTAAATTGTGAATGAAAGTCATAGAATATATTCAAAGTACAGATAACTAGGAGATAAATAAGATCAAATTAAACATTGTTACTATTGGTGAGGGATTTTCACGTCAAATAATAGAAATACATGGCAATATTATAAGAGATGCAGAAGATGATTAAGTTTAATGTGGCATGGATGGTTATGACAAGCATTGAGAAATTGATACCATGTGAAGATTAAACAGTCAGACAATAATTCACGATTTAATAGATGCAAGTTGAAAGAAGTTTGAGTCAGACAATTATATTTTTAATCCTTCAATACATTTATTAATTTAGGAGCTAATAAATTGAAGCTGGAATAACAAATAATAGTTTCTTTGGAAAATATTGCGTATTTTTGAAGTTAGCATAGATGATACCTGTATAAGCCTTTTCTTTAATGTCTCAGCAGATATACCAACAAAAGCTGCTTCCAAATCATCAAATACATAGATTAATGTTGTTCCTGTACTGTCAAAGACTGCCAAATGGACTTGGTATCTATTGTTTTATAAAGTCATATATATTAGGATATTTGTAACACTTAAAGCATTTATGAGGTCAACAAATCAATTTAAAAGTGCAAAAATAACACCAAATTCCATATGCATGGTAAGAGTAATAAAAAAAATGTGCCAAAGTAGTGTCTTACCTATCAAGTGTTGCTACTGGAGGTCCTTCACACTTGTTGCATATAGGTTGACCATTTTCCTAGCTTGAGCTTGAGCTTGTGGTTGTTGCATGATTCATATGTCCAACCAAAGTTTGTCTAGAGCTTTTAGGTTCTTGCAAGTATTATGACAACTCCAGGCTTTAAATGTTAAACCATGTATGCGGTAAGAAGAAAAACTAGATATAAGTAAAGAAAGAGTAAATGATAATTGCTTAAGGAATGAGAAAATTTACGTCACTAAGTTGTAACAATTCAGCTATTGTTATAATATTAGTTGTGCAAGAGAATTTTTTTTGGGAGTTTCAGGAGGATTGAGACGAAAGTTAACTAAATGTCTAAAAGCTTGATGCTGTGGATGGAGCCAATCTGTGTTGAGCATCAAAGTGTGTTTTATAATTGAGCATAGATATCAAATATATTAGTAATGAGAAAAGGAAATGTGAAAGCAAATGGAATATAACGCACTTGTCAAGCAATTACTTAACTTCTAGGGTGTTTGGATTACAGAGGATCTTTTTAGCATTCCAAGAGTTTGCAAGTTGAACTTGTCCTACTGCAATCATGAAAAATAGGAGATTAATGGACATATATATATGTTGTTAATCCTAAAAGGGAGTATGCTAATGTATTGATGGAGAAATAATTATTTTCTTTAATCCTTGCTAGTTGGAAGACAACAATAATTTTGGCATCTATCTCTTGCTCTATAAGTTGTGCAGTCGTTAGTGCACAATCGCCAAAGAGTATGCATTCAATTGCATTGCCATTGTCATGAGAACAATAATATTAAAAATAAGTAAGGAAACAAAGAATTTTACACAGAAGAAAATACAAAGTGAACTTGCATAAAGGAAGGAAAAAACACCCAAAACCATTATATTGATTAAAAAGGATGATCCTTTTCACCTAATGATCAATAATCTATTACTAATTTCATGATCAGTATCATAGATATAAAGTTGGGAATACACTGGATGGGATCCTTAACTGGGTAGCAAGCTACCTATCTGGTGGTAATTGAAATGTCTAGTTTTTGTTTAAACGACGAAAAATGATACGTTTTCAAAGCAAGTCCTCTAAAATGAATTAGTTAAGGTGCCCAAAAATTTGAATAATATTCTAAACTCCTAAAAATGAGAATTTTAGGCTTAGACGGAAAGAAAAATAGATCTAGAATAAAGAAACAATTTCTTATGAAAAACTTACAAAATGTGATGGCATTTTTCTTCTGAAAACTATGGGAAGCCCCGGGATAGTTAAATACCCTCCGGTGGACGTTTTCTAACGTTGGTATATGCAAACTTTGACGAATTTGTTCAGAAAAATTTTAACTCCGATTTGAGTGATTCTAAAAGCATTTTACTAAATTGAGAACCTAAATCTTATAATGAAAAATATGGTTTTAAAAAAGAAACTAAAACAAAGTAGAAACAAAAATGCCAAAAATAAAGGGCAAAACAAGAATTTTTGAAAAAACCATTCTCCTCCCTCACATTCATTTAGTCTCATATTTTTCTGCCCCAAACCAAAGAAGAAACCCTAGGAGAGTGGCACACCAAGGGAAGAAGAAGGAGAAGAGAAATCAAGGTTTGAAGATAAGGAATTTTGGTAGTTTTTCATGCTTTCTTCCTTCCAAACCTCTTCTCCTCCATTCTTCTTTGTTTCCTTTGATTATAATAAAGTTTATAAATCTATTTTAAGGGAGAAATTAAGGAAAAATTTTGGATTTGAAGAGAGGAGCCCAAAGAAGACAAGATTTAAGTGAGAAAAATAAGGTAATTTTTTCTTCCATGGTTGCTACCATTTGCTCCTCTTCTCTACCCATTTCGCCCTATTCAAGAAGTTCTAGGAGGGCTTGATTTTTAGGTAGAGCCAAGGGTAATTCTTAGGAAAAAAGATGCAGAGATTAAGAATATGCAAAGAGAATTTACAAAAATTACGAAAATTCAAGATGTAATTTCTAGGGTTTCAAGTATTCCTTGCAAAATCTGATTTTATACAATAATATCTATGCCTAAATAAGTGTTTGAATGAGTTCCTAATATTCCTAGAAGTCTCCCCATATGCTTCCTCCATCAAGAAAACAAAGCAAAGTCCATGAACCCTAAAATCAAGCATAGTCTTGGGCTAAGGGTGTTGGAGTACCTAGGGATAATTTTAATTTATTCCAAGCCCATTGTTGAGTCATATATGATGAATGAATATGAGAAGAAGCCTTAGAAAAAATTTAGAAACCATAGAAAGTGAGTTGGTGCTTTATGTTCCATAATATGACCTAAAGAAGTAACATATAGTTAGGCTCTTTTATTTTAATTGTGTAGTGACTCCAAGAGGCTTAAAAAGAGTCAAGAATTATATTTAAAAGGAAAGAATGAAACCTAGAATTTATTTGAGGGGTGTTTGCGTCATTAAGTGCATGTTAGAACCATAAAGGGGTTTATAGGTTAAGCTAAAGTCTAAGCAAGTTGTGTGGCCTTAGAATTAATTCCATGAACCTAATTATCTTCCATAAATTATGTTTAGGCCAAGAGAAATCATTCCCACACCTTTGTGTGTGTGAGGCCAAGGAACGGAGCATTGATTTAAGAGAAAAAGTGTGTGTTTGCTTCCAAGATAGCCCACTCCCTTCCTTCTCTCATGCATGATTGCTTGCTTTACCTTGTCTTTGAATGTGTGTATGTGTATTTTAAGCTATGAAAAATGTTCTAGCATGAGCCCTTACCATGATGATGCATTATATCTTTAATGATGTTCATGTTGGTTTGCTTGAGTATGGTGAGGCTAAGAACCTGAGCCATGGTGAAGATGAGATAAGATACCTTTAAGATTGGTTGAGACAAAGCAAAGAGTCTCCTAAAAGTGAGGTCAACTCCCAAGAGAAAGGTTGAGTCCAAGACCTTTAAAAAATAGGTGAGGCAAGTCCAAAATCCACAAGTAAATGGGTGAGACCAATCTACTTGCTTGGCAAGCCTTTGTATGCTATGTATGACTTACTTAAATGTTGAAAATGCTTCTTGAATATTTACACATGATAATATACCCATGTATGCATTTGTAAGACTTGTTTTGCATCTTTTATGTATATTGAATGGGAGATGAGCTATTAGGATTCTTTGAATCTCATCCCCCTCCTCTCCAATGATCTAATATGCTAGGTGGACCAAGAGATTAAGGAAATGGAGCCAACTACATGAGAGATGAGTGCTTGACATCAAAGTGCATAGTTTTTATTTTTTAAGGCTATATTGATGTCTAATGATGTAATCTATTATTGTATATGGTCTATGAACTCTAGAACATGTATAATTATATTAATATGTAATGTATAAATGAGAAGATATGTTATGTGAATGCTAGAATGTAATTTGAGTATGTAATAGCAAGTTGTGCTTCTTGAAAGTTTGATGCAAGTATGTACAAATGCAAGTGGGATGGCCAAATTGAGATGCATGAGGTTTGGAACCATTTGGGAAATTTATACAAGTCAAAATTATGCTTTTAGACTTGGCTAAGAGGTGCCAAATATTAAGAGAGAACATTTGGACACTTTGGTATCCTATATGGAGCCAAAATTGACCATATTTGGGGGAACCTTATATCAATTTTTGTCCAAATGAGCTCTTCTTGATATGATATTTGGTATGCATGTAGAGCTTGTTGAGAGATTTTTGAAAAGCTAAAGAGCACAATTTTTGGAGGTTTAAAGAATATTTGATGAATTTTAAAAGTTGGCAAAAATTCTGGTTTTGGTTTGATGCATTGTTCACTTGGTCCGAAAATGATTTCTTTTACATATGACTCAAATGATGTCTAATTGCCACAAAATTATTATATGGATAAACTAGACATTCCCAGTGACTTGTACCAACTAGAAGCATCTAATTTTGAGGTCTAGAGAGGGAGATATGAATTTTTGAAGTTCCTATCCAGTATCAGGTGCCCCCAACTGACCTCAGGTATTGTTTGATTAGGTTTCGAGATCTAGGCGTGCCTGAACTAGTCTAGATTTATTTTTCACCTCCATTTAACATTCATAGCTTTCTAGATTTATATCATTTACATGGATTTGATTTTTGTGGAATTAATTAGATATTTTTAAATTTGCTACAGAAACCTATGATAGCACCAGTGGATAGCCAGACCTCAGGACTTTTTTGAATGTCAAATGTCTTCTATGTTGGATATTATGGTCTGGATATATTTTTAGCATAAAGCAAACATGTCTGGATATATTTCAATAATGCATGATTTTAATTTTTTTTAGAATTAGTTAAGATTTTCCAAATTTGTGACAGAAATGAAGAAATTTTGGTCGAAAATGCATATATGTATTTTATGCTTCTCTTTGATTTTCAACGAGTTGTAGGCCACTTTTAATGATGGAAATGAGTTGTATTCATGTAATTAAATATTAGAATATGATACATGAGCTCATATGGTCCACGTGATGTAACACCCCATAATTTCTTACCTTATCTTATGCCATTCTCGTGCTTCACATCATGCATTTCATGAAGGAGCAAGGAAAAATGACATAAAATAATCAATTTCTTAGCGTTGCACTATGCATAATTTTTTTTATTCAGAGTCCCGTGGGCCATATGGACTCATGTATCACATTCTCATATTTAATTACATAAATATAACTCATTTGTATCATAAAATGTGGCCTACATCTCAAGAATCACAAGGGGAAGCTTAAAATATGCATATTAAAATTCGACTAGATTTGGCCCCTTTTCTGACCAAACTTTGAAAATTCATAACTAATTCTAGAAAAATAAAAATCATGAATTCTTAGTCATTCTAGAAATCTATGGATGTCTACCTCATACTAAAAATATGTCCAAATCATAACATCCACCACAGGGGACGTTTGACATTTGAAAAAGGTCCAGAGGTCAAACTACCACTGATGCTATCACAGATTTCTATAGCAAATTTTGAAAATTTCCAATTAATTCCAAAAAAATAAAACCTATGTAAATGATACCAATATGAAAATATGTAGATGTTAGCTAGAGGACAAAAATAACTCCAAACCAGTTTTCAGGTACACCCAGACCTCAAAATTTAATAGAACAATAACTGAGGTCGGGTGAAGCTCCTGATACTAGATAGAATTTTTAAAACTTCATATCTCCCCTCTCTAGACCTCCAAATGAGGTGATTCTAGTTGGCAAAAGTCATTAGAAATGTTTAATTTCTCTATATTAAATTTCGTGGCAATTGGATATCATTCAAGCTTTGTGTGATAGATTTCATTTTCGGACAAAATGAATAGTGCATCATACCAAAACTAGAAAATTTGCCAACTTTGAAAATTCATCAAATATTTTGTAGACCTCCAAAAATTATGTTCTTTAGGTTCCCAAAATGCTCTCAATAAGATCTAATTACATACCAAATCTCAGATAAAAAAGAACTCATTTGGCCAAAAAGTGACATAGGGGTTCCATTATAGTCAATTTTAGCTCAATATGGGATACTAAAGTGACCAAATGGCTTTCCTTAGGGTTTGGCACCTTTTGGGCTAGTTTAAAAGTATAATTAGGACTTGTGTGAGCTACCCAAATGGTCCCAAACCTCATGCATCTCATTTTGGCCATTTCATCCACACATATGCACATTTATATCAAATATTCAAGAAGCATATCTTGGCATTACATACCCAAATTACATTCTAGGGTTCACACACCCATATCCATTCATTTATACATCACATATTATCATATTCACACATATCTAAGAGGTCATAGACCATATACATCAAGGGGTTACAACATTTGACATCATTAAGGTTTTAAAAAGCAAAGACTAAGCATGTTGGTGTCAAACTCTTCTCTTCAAGGTGGTTGGCTTCCATTACCTTATCCACTTGGTCCACCTAGCATGTGAGATCATTGGAGAGGACGAAATGAGATTCAAAGAATCCCAATAGCTCATATCCCATTCAATCATACATAATGGATGCAAACGAGTTTCATAAATGCATGTATGGTTATGTTGACATGTGCAAACATTCAAGAGACATTTTTATCATTTGAGAAAGTCATATATAGCATACAAAGACTTGCCAAGCAAGTGGATTAGCCTCACCCAATTTCTTGTGGATATTAGACATGCCTCACCTATTCTTTAAGAGATTCTTGGACTCAACTATACTCTTGGGAGCCCATCTTTCTTTTGGGAGACTCTTTGCTTTGTCTCAACTACTTTCAAAGGTTCTTGGCTCATCCTTACCATGGCTAAGGGTTCTTGGCCTCACCACACTCAAGTAAACTCAAGCACACATCAAAACATCATATAAACATAATATGTCATCATAAAACCATGGCATAGGAAATCATGTTATCATACTTTTCATGACTTGAAGATACACATACACACATTCTAAGACAAGCTAAGCACACATCCATGCATGAGAGAAGGTGGAGAAAGTTATCTTGTACATAATCACACACTTTTCTTCTTGAATCAAGGCTTCCTCTTTCAGCCACACACACACAACCTTGTGGAGATGGTTTCTCTTGGCCTAGACACAATTTATGGAAGCCAATTAGGTTCATGAACTCAATTCCAAGACTGTACAATTTGCTTAGACACTAGGTTAGCCTATAACTTCATTATGGTCCATAATTGCACTTAATGAAGCAACACCCCTCAAATAAATTCTAAGCTCCATTCTTTCCTTTTAAATATAATTCTTGGCTCCTTTTAAGCCTCTTGGAGTCATCACACAATTAAAACAAAGAGCCTAACTACATGTTGCTTCTTTAGGTCATAATATAGAACATAAAGTACCAACTCACTTCCTATAGATTCTAAATTTTTTCCAAGGCCTCCCCTAACTTTCATTCATCATATATGACTCAAGAATGGGCTTAGAAAAATTTAAAACTCTCCCTAGCTAGGAGAACCCATCTAGGCTGAGGCTATGAAGTATATTGGGTTCCATGGAGCTTTCTTTGTTTTCTCAAGGGAAGATGCATGTGAGGAGCCTCTTAGGGATCTTGGGAGCTCATTTAAACTCTTATTTAGGCCTAGGAATCATTATACAAAATCAGATTTTACAAGGTGCAATTGAAACCCTAGAATTTGCATCTTGAAATCTAATAGCTTTTTGTTAATTCCCTTTGTATATTCTTAATCTCCACACTATTTTTCCTTAGAATCACCCTTGGTTCTGCCTCAAAATCAACTCCTCTTAGGTCTTCTCAAGTGGGGCAAAATGGTGGAGAAGGGTAGCAAGGGATATCAACCATGAAAGAAGAAATTACCTTGTTTTCTTGCTTTTTCTCACTTGAATCTTATGTTCTTTGAGCTCCTCTCTTCAAATCCAAAATTTCTCCTCAATTTCTCCCTTAAAATAGATTTATAAACTTCATTATAATCATAGGAAATAAAGGAGAATAGAGGAGAAGAGGTTTGGAAGGAGGAAAGTATGAAAAACTACTAAGAAACCATACCTTAAAGCTTAAATTTCTTCTCCTCTTCTTCTTCCCTTGGTGCGCCACTCTCCCAGGGTTTTTCTTTTGATTTTGGGTAGAACAATCTGAGACAAAATGAAGGAGAGAGTGGGGTGCCTCATATATATAGGTGGAGGAGAATGGCTTTTTCAAAATTTTCCATTTTGCCCTTCGTTTTTGACATTTTTGTTTCTCCTTTGTTTTAGCTCCTTTTTTGGAACCATCTTTTGCATTATGAAATTAGGTTCCCAATTTAGTAAATTTTCTTTGGAACCACTCAAATTAGAACTAAAATGTTCCCGAGCAAGTCCATCAAAGTTCGGACACACAAACGTTAGATAATGTCCACCAGAGGGGTTTTAGTTGTCTCGAGGCTTTTCATGATTTTTAGGGCATCTGAGAACCCCGGAGAACTCAAAACTTTCATTTAAAAAGTCTTCCTGTGTGAATTCTAGAATTTGCTCAAAATTATGAAAATGCCATTACATTTCGTAAGCTTTTCATAAGAAATTGTTTCTTCATTCTAGCTCCATTTTTCTTTCCGTCTGAGCCTGGAATTCTCATTTTTGAAAGTCTAGAATGCTTCTCAAATTTTTTGAGACCTTAACTACATCATCTTGGGGGGACTTTCTTTTGTATCTGATGAGTTTTGTTTATTTATAGAGAAACCGTACGTTACGTTTCTCACATTTTCTCTTGTTTTCAAAGAACCAGATGTTACACGTGACACTAAATGAAATTTTCATATGCGACGCAATACTAAATAATGCATTATTTTAATGTCATTTTCCTACTCTTTTGTGCAATTCATGATATGAGACATGGAAGTAATATAGATTGAGCTAAGAAATTATGGTGTTACATTTATTGGTATCAGAGCAAAGGTTCAGACTCTTGATGTGGTTTGTGGCTTGTGTTTATGAGTTGCCTAGATGCATATGAGCTAGTTTATGGATGAATTTAGTGTGTTGATGGTAGAAGTGTTCCCGTTTTCATGTTAAAGTTTGTTATGATGTTTCAGCAAAATGGTGAATACTAGGAGAGGTCGGCCCTCTAGAGAGGCTTGTGCAGATGATAGAGCTAAGCCCAGTGTTCTAGTTGCTAGAGCCTTACATTCTATCATGGCTCACCTGGATCAGCAGCAGGCTGTGATTATGCAGTTATAGGAACAGCTTGCTAAGAGAGATAGCCAGGGCCCTACACCTCCTCCTCTATAGCCACTTCACCACTTAGATCGTCCTGAGCATTTAGAGGCGACTCACCTAG
Organism: Erythrophleum ivorense; assembly: GCA_026724425.1. Taxonomy (NCBI): domain Eukaryota; kingdom Viridiplantae; phylum Streptophyta; class Magnoliopsida; order Fabales; family Fabaceae; genus Erythrophleum; species Erythrophleum ivorense. Next base: position 124,380 of record JAIUCV010001219.1, read on the forward strand.
ATCCACAGCCACATATCTAGATGGTTGCCTCTATTCCTTTAGCTCAGATGCCTCCAGCTCAAGAGCAACCTTCGACTAGAAAAATCATCACCCATTTTAGAAAGTCTGGGCTTCCCACCTTTGATGGTGAGATGAATTTTGCAAAAATTGAGGCATGGATTATGAGTTAGAGAAGATCTTCAAGGTGATAGAGTGCATGTCTGAGCAAAAAGCTAAAATGGCTATTTTTTAGTCACAGAAAGAAGCAGATTATTGGTGAAAGGGCACCGAGCCTATTCTGAAGGCGAGGAACCTTCCGATTACATAAGAGGCATTACTCTAGGTATTCCACGAGAAATATTTCCCAACTCAATTAGGGATAAGAAAGAATCAGAATTCATTCTCCTAAAATAGACAGAAGGGATGTCCATGGACTAGTATATGACAAAATTTGTAGAGCTCTCTCGATATTCCTCTCATTTATAAAGGCATGATGATGAGAGGTGGAGAGCAGTAGATTAGAGAAAGGTTTGCTCCTTGAGATTAGAGACAAGGTAGTGCCACAGAGAATTAGGCACTTTAATACCCTAGTTAAAATATGCAGAGTAATGGAGATGAACCTTAGAACGATGCAGCCTACCTCCAGTGCTAGACCACCCCTCCTTGAGCCCAAGAGACCTAGAGAGGGATCACAGACTGCAGTTACTAGCTAAAGAGGTGGCAAGGGTTAGTGGAGCCAAAAAGGCAAGAGATGGAGGACTTAGTCTAGCAGAAGTAGCTTCACACCTATCACATGTCCCTAGTGTGGCAAGAATCATGGAACCAAACCATGCTACGCAGGGTAGAATGTATGTTTCAGGTGTGGTAGGCCAGGACACATGGCCAGGGATTGCACCCAGGCTCTTCCCTAGATCACACAATAAAGGGAGATGGCTCCTGCTCCCTGACCTCAGACCCAGGGTAAAGTCTTTGCCCTGTCACAGCAAGAGGCTAGCTAGTCTCCGAGTCTAATTCAAGGTACTATTAGAATAAATGATTTTTCTGTAACTGCATTATTTGATTTAGGTGTTAGCCATTCTTTTATATCATATGACTGTGCTAGGAGGTTGCGTCTGAGTATGCATACACTTCCATATGATTTACATGTATATACCCCCACTGGAAAACGAGCCATTACCTCTCATACTTGTCTGAATTGTGTGATCCAGTTTGATCACTGCCTTACCACTCTTGATTTGATTTGTATGCCTCTTATTGATATTGATGTGATCGTTGGTATGAACTGGATGTTTGAAAATAATGCCACACTAGATTATAGCCATAGACGTATTACTTTACCTAAGTGTAGGACTGTGCCTAGTATGAAGACTGAGTTATCTATTATGACCACCTCCTAAGCTAAGAGATCTCTAGGGCATGGTTATTAAGGGTATCTAGCTTTCTTTTTAGTTTAGGCTAAGGTAGAAGAGGGTATAGATGAAATCCCTATAGTAAGGGAGTTCCTAGAAAGATTAGCAGACTACCCCTAGAGAGAGAGGTAGAGTTTCCTATAGACATTGTACCTGGGGTAGGTCCAGTGTCTAAGGCCCTATATCGAATGGCTTCCACCAAGCTAGCTGAGCTTAAGGAACAAATAGAAGAGCTTTTAAAGAAAGGTTTTATTAGACCCAGTGTCTCACCATGGGGAGCTCCAATCTTATTTGTAAAGAAGAAAGACAGGAGCCTTAGGCTATGTATAGATTACTAGAAACTCAATAAGATAACTCTTAAGAATAAATACCCTCTCCCTCGCATAGATGACCTCATAGATCAGTTAGTAGAAGTGTCAGTATTTTCTAAGATAGACCTCAGGTCGGGATGTCACCAGCTTAGAATAAAGGCTGAGGATATTCCCGAGACAGTTTTTAGAACTAGATACAGGCATTATGAAATTTTTAGTTATACCCTTCGAGTTGACGAATTTACCCGCAGTATTCATAGATTACATGAATAGAGTTTTCAGGCCATACTTAGATAAATTTGTAGTTATCTTCATAGATGATATCCTTATCTATTCAAAAAGTAGAAAAGAACATGAGCAACACATGAGATTAACCTTAGAGACCCTGAGAGAGAGACAGTTATATGCTAAACTTAGTAAATGTGAGTTCTGGCTCATTAAAGTTCAATTTTTAGGTCATGTGATCTCCTAGGCAGGGGTCGTAGTAGATCCCCATAAGGGAGAGGCAGTATTACAATGGGAGAGACCTAGGATAGTGACAAAGATTAAGAGCTTCCTAGGTTTAGCAAGTTACTATAAGAGGTTCATTCAGGGCTTTTCTCATATAGCCATGCCACTAACCTGACTTACTAGAAAGAATATACCATTTGTGTGGAATGAAAAATGTGAGAGTAGGTTTCAAGAGTTGAAGCACAAATTAACCACAGTCCTAGTTTTAGTACTATCTAACCCTAGAAAAACTTTTGTAGTATATAGTGATGTCTAAAAAAAAAAGGGTTAGGATACGTGCTTATGCAGAAAGGCTGAGTGGTAGTTTATGCTTCTAAATAGTTGAAATCTCATGAGGAAAACTATCCTACACACGACCTAGAGTTAGCCGCAATGGTGTTTGCTTTAAAAATATAAAGACACTACTTATATGGGGTAGCTAAAGAAATTTATAGTGATCACAAGAGCCTTAAATAATTATTTGAACAAAAAGAGCTGAATGTGAGATAGCGGAGATGGTTAGACTTTTTGAAAAATTATAATTTTACATTGAAATATCATCATGGTAAGACTAATGTGGTAGCTGATGCCTTGAGTAGAAAATCCATACACATGACCAGTATAATGATCCGAGAACAAGAATTGATTGAAAGATTCAGAGATATGAGTCTCTCCTATAAGGTGTATTCTGGGAAACTATTAATGAGTGAAACCTGAACAAAAAATGACCTAAAGGATCAAACAAGAGAGGCCCAGCAGACAAATGACCATGTAAATAAGATTAGAACCCATATAGCCCAGGGTAGTATTCAGGAGTTCAATTTGTCTGAGGATGACATAGTGAGATATAGGGATAGGTTGCATGTACCTAGAAACACATAAATAAGAGAGAAAATATTAGATGAGGCACATAAGAGCAAGTACACTATTCATCCAGGCAGTAATAAAATGTACCAAGATTTAAAGAAAATGTTTTGGTGGCCTAGAATGAAAACATATATAGTAGAGTATGTCTCCCGATATTTAGTATGTCAGAGAGTTAAAATAGAACACCAGAAACTAACTGGGTTACTTTAGCCCTTAGATATCCTAAAGTGGAAATGGGATAGCATAGTTATGGATTTTGTCATGGGTTTATCGAGAACATCATTGGGGCATGATACAATATGGGTAATAGTGGACAGGTTAACAAAGTCAACACACTTTCTAACCATGAAAGTCACTTATACCCTAGACAAATTGGCCCAGCTGTACATCAGGGAGATAGTTAGGTTACATGACGTGCCTAGGAGCATAGTTTCAGATAGAGATCCTATATTCACATCAAATTTTTAAAGATCATTACAGGATGCTCTAGGTATTAGACTCAGATTTAGTACAGCCTATCACCCATAAACAGATGAGCAGACAGAGAGAACTATCCAAACCCTAGGGAATATGTTAAAGGCATGTATCTTAGAGATGAAAAGAAATTTGGATACATACTTGCCTCTAGCAGAGTTTGCCTACAATAACAGTTATGATGCAAATATACAGATGGCACCATATGAGGCATTGTATGGGAGGAAGTGTAGGTCTCCGATGTGTTAAGTTGAGCTAGGAGAGCGGAGCCTCATGGGCCTAAAATTAGTGGACTAGACTTCTAGACAAATTGAGACTATTAGAAAGAAACTGTTGACAGCCCAGAGTAGACAGAAAAGTTATGTAGATAAACGTAGATGACCGTTAGAGTTTGAGATTAGGGACCATATCTTCATTAGAGTGTCTCCAATCACAGGGATAGGTCGGTCCATCAAAAGTAAAAAGCTCAGTCTAAAATATATGGGTCCTTTCTAGATTCTTGATAAAGTAGGACCTGTGGCCTACAGACTAGCCTTTCCCTAAAATTTGAGCCAAGTACACAATGTATTCTATGTTTCACAACTCAAAAAGTGCTAGCCTGACCCCTCACATGTCATAGAATATAAGAATGTGTAGTTACAAGATGATTTATCATATATAGTATCACCAGATCGGATCGTGGATGTTAGACTTAAGTAGTTATGGAATAAGATGATACCGCTAGTGAAAGTGGTTTGGAAAGGGCTATCTCCTGAAGAAGCTACCTGAGAGCTAGAGGAGGATATGAGGAAGAAACACCCAAAACTTTTCCCATAATGTATGTTATCTAAATTTTGAGGGCGAAATTTTTTAAAAGGGGGGAATTGTAATATCTGATTTTCTTTAAATGACGAAAATAAACGTATTTTCAAAGCAAGTCCCCCGAAATGAATTAGTTAAGGTTCTAAAAAATTTGAGTAATATTCTAGACTCCTAAAAATGATAATTTTAGGCTTAGACGAAAAGAAAAATGGAGTTAGAATGAAGAAACAATTTCTTACAAAAAACTTATGAAACGTAATGGTATTTTCGTAATTTTAAGTAAATTTTGGAATTCACACAGAAGGGATTTTTAAATGAGAGTTTTGAGTTCTCTGGGGTTCTCATAGGCCTTGAAAACCATGGGAAAGCTCGGGATAGTTAAATCCCCTTCAGTGGATGTTTTTCAACGTCGGTGTACCCAAACATTGATGGATTCATTTGGAAAGGCTTTAACTCCAATTTGAGTGATTCCAAAGGCATTTTACTCAATTGGGAACCTAAATTTTATAATGGAAATACAGTTCTAAAAAGGGAGCTAAAACGAAGGAGAAACAAAAATGCCAAAAATGAAGGGCAAAACGAGAATTTTTGAAAAAGCCATTCTCCTCCACTTATATATATGAGGCGCCCCACTCTCCCATTCATTTAGTCTCATATTTTTCTGCTCCAAACCAGAGAAGAAACCCTAGGAGAGTGGCACACCAAGGGAAGAAGAAGGAGAAGAGAAATCAAGGCTTGAAGGTAAGGAATTTTGGTAGTTTTTCATACTTTCTCCCTTCCAAACCTCTTCTCCTCTATTTTTCTTTATTTTCTTTGATTATAATGAAGTTTATAAATCTATTTTAAGGGATAAATTAAGGAAAAATTGGATTTAAAGAGAGGAGCCCAAAGAAGGCAAGATTCAAGTGAGAAAAACAAGAAAAATAAGGTAATTTCTTCTTCCATAGTTGCTACCCTTTGCTCCTCTTCTCCACCCATTTCACCCCATTTAAGAAGTCCTAGGAGGGCTTGGTTTTAGGCAGAACTAAGGGTGATTCTTAGAAAAAAGAGTGTGGAGATTAAGAATATGTAAAGAGAATTTACAAAAAACCATAGAAATTCAAGATGCAATTTCTAGGGTTTCAAGTGTTCCTTGTAAAATATGATTTTATACAATCATTCCTATGCCTAAATAAGTGTTTGAATGAGCTCTTAAGATCTCTAGAAGTCTTTCCATGTGCTTCTTTCATCAAGAAAACAAAGCAAAGTCCATGAACCCTAAAATTAAGCATAGTCTCGGCCTAAGGGTGTTAGAGTACCTAGAGATAGTTTTAATTTATTCCAAGCCCATTTTTAAGTCATATATGATGAATGAATATAAGGGAAGGCCTTGGAAAAGATTTAGAAACCATAGAAAGTGAGTTGGTGCTTTATGTTCCATAATATGATATAAAGAAGCAACATATAGTTAAACTCTTTATTTTAATTGTGTGATGACTCCAAGAGGATTAAAAGGAGTCAATAATTATATTTGAAAGGAAAGAATGAAACTTAGAATTTATTTGAGGGGTGTTGCTTCATTAGGTGCATTTTAGAACCATAAAGGGATTTATAGGTTAAGCTAGAGTCTAAGCAAGTTGTGTAGCCTTAGAATTAATTCCATGAACCTAATTAGCTTCCATAAATTATGTTTAGGCCAAGAGAAATCATTTCCACACCTTTGTGTGTGTGAGGCCAAGAAAAGGAGCATTGATTCAAGAGAAAAAGTGTGTGTTTGCTTCCAAGGTAGCTCTCTCCTCCTTCTCTCATACATGATTACTTGCTTTACTTGTCTTTGAATGTGTGTATGTGTATTTTAAGCTATGAAAAATGTTCTAGCATGAGCCCTTACCATGATGATGCATTATGTCTTCAAATGATATTCATAATTTTTGTTTTGGTTTGCTTGAGTGTGGTGAGACCAAGAACCCTTAGCCATGGTGAGGATGAGCTAAAAACCCTTAAGATTGGTTGAGACAAAGTAAAGAGTCTCCTAAAAGTAAAGTTGACTCCGAAGAGCAAGGTTGAGTCCAAGAACCTCTTAAAGAATGGGTGAGGCAAGTCCAAAATCTATAAGTAAATAGGTGAGGCCAATCCACTTGCTTGACAAGCCTTTGTATGCTTTGTATGACTTACTCAAATGTTAAAAATACTTCTTGAATATTTACACATGATAATATCCCATGCATACATTTGTAAGACTTGTTTTGCATCTTTTATGTATGATTGAATGGGAGATGAGCTATTGGGTTTCTTTGAATCTCATCCCTCCTCTCCAATGATCTAACATGCTAGGTGGACCAAGAGATTAAGGAAATGGGAGCCAACCACATGAGAGATGAGAGCTTGACATCAAAGTGCATAGTTTTTATTCTTTAAGGCCATATTGATGTCTAATGATGTAATCTATTATTGTATATGGTCTATGACCTCTTGAACATGTATAATTATATTAATATGTAATGTATAAATGAGAGGATATGTTATGTGAATGCTAGAATGTAATTTGAGTATGTAATAGCAAGTTGTGCTTCTTGAAAGTTTGATGCAAGTATGTACAAATGCAAGTGGGATAGCCAAATTGAGATGCATGAGGTTTAGGACCATTAAGGAAGTTTATACAAGTCATAATCATGCTTTTAGACTTGGCCAAGAGGTGCCAAATATTAAGAGAGAACATTTGGATACTTTGGTATCCTATATGGAGCCAAAATTGACCATATTGGAACCTTATATCACTTTTTATCAAAATGAGCTCTGCTTGATCTGAGATTTGGCATGAATGTAGAGCTTGTTGAGAGATTTTTGAGAAGCTAAATAACAGAATTTTTAGAGATCTAGAGAATATTTGATGAATTTTCAAAGTTGGCAAAAATTCTAATTTTGGTCTGATGCACTGTTCATTCGGTCTGAAAATGATTTCTTTCTCACAGGGCTCAAATGATGTCCAATTGTCACAAAATTATATATGGAGAAACTAGACATTCCCAGTGAATTGTGCCAACTAGAGGCACTACATTTGAAGGTCTAGAGAGGGAGATATGAATTTTTGAAGTTCCTATCCAGTATCAGGTGCCCCAACTGACCTCAGGTACTATTTGATTGGGTTTCGAGGTCTAGGCGTGCCTGAACTAGTCTGGAGTTATTTTTTGCCTCTAGTTAACATTCAAAAATTTCCATATTTGTACCATTTATATGGATTGGATTTTTTAGAATTAATTGGACATTTTTGAAGTGTGCTGCAGAAATTTGTGACAGCACCAGTGGACTACCAGACCTCTGAATCTTTTCGAATATCAAACATCTTTTGTGTTAGATATTATGGTCTAGACATATTTTTAGCATAAATTAGACATTGTAGCTTTCCATAATGGCCAATAATGCATGATTTTGAATTTTCTAAAATTAGTTATGATTTTTCAAAGTTTGTGATAGAAATAAAGAAATTCAGGTCGAAAATGCATATATGTATTTTATGCTTCCCTTCTATTTCCATGAGTTGTAGGCCACTTTTAATGATGGAAATGAGTTGTATTCATATAATTAAATATGAGAATATAATACATGAGCTTATATGGTCCATGTGATATGTAACATCTAGTTTTTTGAAAACGAAAAAAAATGTGAGAAACATAACATACGGTTTCTCCGTAAACGAATGAAATTCACCGGATACAAAAGGAAGTCCCCCAAGATGATGTATTTAAGGTCCCAAAAAATTTGGGAAGCATTCTAGACTCCTAAAAATGAGAATCCCAAGCTTAGACGGAAAGAAAAACTAAGCTAGAATGAAGAAACAATTTCTTACGAAAAGCTTACAAAACGTAATGGCATTTTTGTAATTTTGAGCAAATTTAGGAATTCACACAAGTGAGCTTTTTAAATGAAATTTTTGAGTTCTTCAAGGTTCTTAGAGGCCCTAAAAATCATGGGAAGCCCCGGGACAGCTGAACCCCTCCGGTGGATATTTTTCAATGTTGGTGTACCCGAACTTTAATGGATTCGTTCGAGAAAGTTTTAGCTTCAATTTGAGTGATTCCAAAGGCATTTTACTAAATTGGTAATCTAAATTTTATAATAGAAAAGACGGTTCTCAAAAAGGAGTTAAAACAAAGGAGAAACGCAATGCCAAGAACAAAGGGCAAAATGAGAATTTTTGAAAAGTGTAACTTCCTCTTACCTATATATCTGATGAACCCTTCTTCTCCCCTCATTATGCACGACCATGTTTTGTCCAAAACCAGAGGAAAACCCTAGGGGATGAGGTGCACAAGAGGAGGAAGAAAAGGAGGAGAAATTCAAGGTAGAAAGTTATGGATTTTCATGATTTTTCATGCTCTTTCTCTTCCAAACCTCTTCTCCTTCATTCTCCTTTATTTCCTATGATTATAATGAAGTATATGGATCTTTTTTAAAGGAGAAATTGAGAGGAAAATTCAGATTTGAAGAGAGGAGTCAAAGAACACAAGATTCAAGTGAGAAAAAGCAAGAAAACAAGGTAATTTCTCTTCCTATAGTTGTCATCTTTGGTTCCCTCCTCCTCCATTTCGCCTAACATGAGAAAACCCTAGGAGGACTTGATTTTTAGACAGAACCAAGGGTGAATCTAAAGAAAAAGGGTGTGGAGATTAAGAATATGTAAAGGAAATCAACAAAAAATTATTAGATCTCAAGATGCAAGTTCTAGGATTTCAATTGCACCTTGTAAAATTTGATTTTGTATGATGATTTCTAGGCCTAAATAAGAGTTTAAATGAGCTCCTAAGATCCCTAAGAGGATCCCCATATGCTTCTTCCCTTGAGAAAATAAAGCAAACTCCAAGGAGCTCCATTTCCTCCATAGCCTTAGCAAAGTAAGGATAACATAGCTAGAGAGAGTTTTAAATTTTTCTAAGCTCATTCTTAAGTCATATATGATGAATAAAAATGAGGGGAGGCCTTAGAAAAAATTTAGAACTCATAGAAAGTGAGTTAGTGCTTTAGGTTTTATATTATGACTTAAAGAAGCAACATGTAGTTAGACTCTTTGTTTTAATTGTATGATAACTCCAAGAGGCTTAAAAGGAGTCAAGAATCATATTTGAAAGGAAAAAATGGAGCCTAGAATTTATTTGAGGGGTGTTGCTTCATTAGGTGCAATTATAGAACCATAATGGGGTTATAGGCCAAGCTAGTGTCTAAACAAGTTACATGGCTTTAGAATTGAATTCATGAACCTAATTGGCTTCCATAAATTGTATCTAGGCTAAGAGAAATCTCTTCCACACTTTTGCGGATGTGTGGCCAAAACAAGGAAGGGAATTTCAAGAGAAAAAGTATGTGATTATGTGCAAGGTAACTCTTTCCACATTCTCTCATGCATGGATGTGTGCTTAGCTTGTTTTAGAATATGTGTATGTGTATTTTTAAGCCATAAAAAGTATGCTAGCATGATTTCATATGCCATGATATCAAGATGACATATTATGTTTCTAAATGATGTTATGATGTTTGCTTGGGTTTACTTGAGTGTGGTGAGGCCAATAACCCTTAGCCATGGTGAGGATGAGCCAAAAACCCTTAAGATTAGTTGAGACAAAGCAAAGAGTCTCCCAATAGCAAGATGGACTCCCAAGAGCATGGTTGAGTCTAAGAGTTCCTTAAACAATGGGTGAGGCAAGTACAAAATCCACTTACTTGGCAAGCCTTTGTATGCTATGAGTGACTTTTTCAAATGTTAAGAATGCTTCTTAAATGATTTCACATGTCCATATGCCATGCATGCATTTATAAGACTTGTTTTACATCCATTATGTGTGATTGAATAGGAGATGAGCTATTGGGATTCTTTGAATCTCATTCCCTACTCTCCAATGATCTAATATGCTCGGTGGACTAAGTGGACAAGGTAATAGAAGCCAACCACCTTCAAGAGAAGAGTTTGACACCAACATGCTTAGTCTTTGCTTTTTTAAAACCATAATGATGTCAAATGTTGTAACCCCTTGATGTATATGGCCTATGACCTCTTAAACATGTGTAATTATGATATTATGCTATGTATGAATGAGAGAATGTGTTTTATAGTCATTAGAATGTGAAATAGGTATATGGTGGCAAATTAGTTTCATTGGTGGTTTGATAGAATTATGCATATGTATGGATATAATGGTCAAAATGAGATGCATGGAGTTTAGGACCATTTAGGCAGCTCACACAAGTCTCAAATATGTTTTTAGACTTGCCCAAGAGGTGCCAAACCCCAAAGAAAACCATTTGGTCACTTTGGTACCCCATATGGAACCAAAATTGACTATAATGGAATTCTATATCACTTTTTACCTAAATGAACTCTTCTTGTTCTAAAATTTGTCATACAATTAGGGTTCATTGAGAGTTTTTTGGAAAGCTAAAGTGTGAAATTTTTAGAGATCCACCGAATATTGGATGAATTTCCGAAGTTGGCAAATTTTTTGGTTTTAGTCTGATGTATTGTTCACTTAGTCTAAAAATGAATTTTGTCACACAGGGCTCAAATGATGACAAAATTTTATATAGAGAAATTAGATATTTCCAGTGACTTGTGCTAACTAGAAGCACCTCATTTGGATGTCTAGAGAGGGAGATATAAATTTTCTAAATTTCTATCCAGTATTAATAACAACACCCGACCTCAGTCATTGTCTGATTAGATTTCGAGGTTCAGGAGTGCTCGAACTGGTCTAGAGATATTTTTTCCTCTAGCTAACATCCACAGGTTTCCATCTTGGTATATTTGCATGGATTGGATTTTTGCAGAATTAATTGGACATTTTTGAAGTTCTTTGCAGAATTCTGTGATAGCTCCAATGGACAGCCAGACTTCTAGACTTTTTTTAATTTTAAACATCCTTTTGATAGATGTTATGATCTAGACATATTTTTAATATGGAGTAGACATGTTTAGCTTTCCAGAATAACCAAGAATGCATGATTTTAATTTTTTTAGAATTAGTTATAATTTTCTAAACTTGTGGTAGAAAAGGGAGCAAATTTGGCCGAAATTCAATGTGTATATTTCATGCATTCCTTTGAGTTCCTTGAGATGTAGGCCACTTTGGATGATGTAATTGAGTTATATCCATGTAATTAAATATGAGAATACAGTGTATGAACTCAAATGACCCACATGATACTGAATGGAATTTTTAAACACGACGCAACGTAAAGAAATGTATTATTTTGATTCTTTTTTCCTTACTCTTTCATGGAATTGATGATGTAAAGCATGTGAATATCATGAGTTAGAAATATATGGTGTTACATGACACTGAATGAAATTTTCATACGCAACATAACGCTAAATAATTTATTATTTTAATGTCATTTTCCTACTCTCTTGTGCAATTCATGATATAAGACATAGAAGTAGCATAGATTGAGCTAGGAAATTATGGTGTTACAGTAATTCTGTCCAAACAATATATAACTATAAGGACCAGATGACAAGCTTACAGACTTATTAATTTTTCCTCCTATTGATGTAAAATAAAACGTAGTGTTGTAAGCTCTAATATTACTTAAAAATGACTTAGATTCTATGGAGTGTCTATTGAGGAATAGTTGTTGCAAGTAAATAGGGGGATCCTTCATGAGGGGTAATTTGATTTTTCATCGATAGCAACATTGAGAGAATTCTATTGTAGTTAGCTGATTTCTTGATTCTCTCATCATACCACATCATGGCCCCACAATACGTACAGTTATACTTAGGATCTCCTTCATCTAAATATTTTGCATAATATGTAGAGAGGAAAAGAAACAACTAAGCCATATGAAAAAAAAAGATATTTAGATTAATACAAACAAAACAAAGTAAAGTATAGTACAATCGGAAGAGGAGGACATAGTATTATTAGGAACTATTGGATCATTAGGAAGGTGTTGACCTAAAAATCACAAAATAGAGAAAAAAAAGTTTGTTACTTAAAGGAGAAAAATTAAACAACTAAGTCCCATTTCAAAATTACTTATGGAAAAAGATAATTACGATAAGTCCTTTATAAGTTTAAGGAAGAAAAAAGATAGAAGCAAGTTTAAAATCTATTAACTAACGTGTCTTACTACTATATTGTGTAGCCAAGGATATAACATTGGAAGCAGGCATAATATTGAAATCATTGGTGAACTGATCAAAATGCTTATTCAGATTAACAGTAATGTTGGTAATATCTACCAAACATGCATGATGCTTAATAATAGCTACACCTTTAATTTGCAAACAGCTTCCATGGCTATTGGAACAAATCCCTAAATGACTTGGATGTGTATTAAGGTCAGCTATCCCAACACCAACAAATGACTGATTCTCATCTTGTGGTTGGATAACAAGACTTGATGCTATGAGAAATAGGGAAAAAAGATCACTAAGCACACTAAATAGTAAAGGAAAAAAGGAACTAAAAACATAAAATCAAAACATCAGAACAATGCATAAGAAGGCTGGCAGGGAATTTGAGTTAACGCTACTTGCATAGCCAGCCACTGGGAGCTATTCATTGATTGTTTGAAAGCCATTAATGGAACAACAAACTAATAGCCTGTACGATAGTGTAATAGATATATTGTAATGAAGCTAAAAAAATAATAGGCAAACAACGACAAAAATAATTTCAAGTACATAATAATGAGACAATAAAATGACCAAATGCGTAGCTATAAAGGCAAGAAAATAACAATAACAAAGCAGCACAATTATGTATCTACAACAATATTACACACCTAAATGAAACAATAACAATTGCAAACTATATCTACAATAGGTCCACCAATTATGTTGTTCCACATATAGTGATGCAGTAAATATGATGGCAACAAACTACCAGTTGCAAAAGCCAAAGATATCACATCAATAAATAATAAACACTATAACCATAAACTTGGGTAATCAATAATCAATAATTGCTTAAACTAAAGTAGAAGGTCAATTTCTTGAACTATAAATCTCAAAAGGTTTAAATGGACAAAACAGTAAGAATCTAGGGTTTTTAATGTTTATAGTTCACTCTTTCTTGGTCTCCAACTATCGTTTTCAATAACTATGTAATCTAATTCAGTTAGAAAAGAACTAATTGCAAAAAAAAATACCAGAAACATATGGAATCATTAACTCTTTACTCTCTAATTTCATTTAAAAAATTTCAATATTATGTTAATAACTGAAACAAATCAATAAAGAAAGGAGAGTTCATGGTCACTTATTTGATTTAAGTAAAATATCAAAGTTGAAAACCCCACATCCTTCGAGGTTACTTGAACTTTCAAACCAGGTTAAGCTCCTAGCCATAATCTTAAGAAAGCTTGATGGGAGATGGCTTTTGGGCTTTCAGAACCTATTTCCTCTAAGCAAATGAGTCGAGCCCCCGTCCTTCAAAGTTTATGGGTTCCTATTGCTTTCTGGGTTCAGTAACAGAGGAGGAGTTGGAGTGAAAACCCAACTAAGGAGGATCTCCTTGTATTATATATAAGGAAAGGACCTTGCAATTTCCACTTTGATTCAAACCTCAGGATTTTTCCCTCCATGCAAGATACAATGAAAGCTAGATAGAGTGTAGCGTTTTCATAGAGAGAACCCAATTTTGAGAGTCGAGTTACTGTGCTTGAATGAAGAAGATGTAGTGTTTAAGCATTTACGGGGGTGTACTGTTTTTGATAAAAAGCCAAAAAAAAAAAATTATATAGCAAATGATCTAGCCATGACATTGGAAAAAAAAAAAAGAAGGGTGGAGATTTAAAAATAACTAAAGTGAAACAAAGGCAGAAACAGTGTTTGCAAAAAAGAAAGCACAAAGCCCACTACATGCCGGATAAGAAAGTGGCTTAGGAATAGTAACACAAAAGCAAGAGTTTATATATATAATAGATCATTAAATGCATCATGATTAACTTTATGGTATCTTTTTGCAAAAGCAATGTGAGCTAAGAAAACATCACATTAACAAGACAAATAAATTCAAATGCATAGGTTCTTAATTATGAATTCCAAGAATACAGAATTGTTGGTGAATTCAACAATTTGTCTCTACTCATAAATTTTTTATGGAAAAACAAAAAATGAAATGAAAACTTGAGTTGATCTAAAATCATTTTGACTATAGTAAAATAAAATAAAATGTGCATGACTTGCAGGAGTAATGAAAGATGGATAGATAAATAAAATGGAATAGAAGCACCTTTGTGTTTTTGCAAATTGTTACAATTGCTTACCCACTCTTCTTAAGCTAACTTGCTAGTAGTCTCAATTTTCAAGTATAACACAATTTGTTACCAACCTATATACTACCATGCAGGAATGTTTGTATAATTTTACTGAGATGAGACATCTGCTATAAATAATATATATTTTTAAGTTTAGGCCTTTTACTATGCTGAGCAATTGTATTTCACTACTTTTTTCTGTTGGAAAGTTCAATGTGATCTAGTACAGAATCAAGATTATTAGTGCATATGATACTAAGATGTTGAAAACACTTCCTCATATTTTTAATATCTTCCTAAAATATTTACTTCTTTAGCAGGTGTATATTGCTTTATCATATTGTAAAAGTTAGGCATAATGATTGTGTCCCACCTAAATAAAATATGATATGTGAGATTACATCAAGAAACTTAAGTTCCTTTGAAAGATTGGAATGGAATGCATTAAATATTGAAATTACTGTTTAGATGGTTTTAGAAAAAAAATGGGTAGTGCTCTATTAATATTATTGTAATTTTTAATCAATGAAAAATATAAAGGATGCAATCAATTCTAGATATAGAATAACAATAGAGGTACGTATTTTCAAAAGGTAGTATAAAAGAATTAACTAAGTGTTAGTGTGTGTGTGTATACATATGTGTGTATGTGTATTTATTTACTTATTTAGGAGCTAGATCATTAGTATTCTTTTGTCTTATTTTGAATATCTGGTCATGTTTATTTATGTGATGTCTTCATTATTTGTATATGCATGCGTGATTCAATGAACTTATTAATTGAAATGATGCAGTAGTTGGTGCTTTGACATTATAAAGAGGTATTCTCTAATGGTTTGAATTTTTAATTTAAGTTCATGAATGGAATCCACGATGAATATTTCTTACACATTGTTTTGAAAGATTTTGACTCTTTAAGATATTCTTAAATTATAAGTGGCGTATAATGCTTTGGTTTCTTGCTCCTAAGGTATTACATTATTTATTTTTATTCACTATGGTATTCTTGTAGTGTTATGTTTATGCTGAATTCTTAATTGCAAAAAATTATTGATACCATTAATTTTTCTTAAGATGTTCATTAAAAATTAGTGAGCAATGATCTTCCCATAACCAAAGTTGAAAGGGGTGAAAAGAAGAGAAAAAGTGTCTCTATGTTGTCCCTAAGCCCCCTGATTCCCCAAGAAGGGTATTTAGAATATCATTTTATATTGCAATTTAAAAATCATGAATCTAACTTCATATTACCATCCTTTTGCTTCCAAACAGTTTGTTTATAGTTGTATCATATGGGATTGCCTCAGTGCCAATGATTTTTATCAACAAGGCTATCCTTATACAATGTTCACACTCAATGACTATACTCACATTGCAAGTATTACCAGTTAAAGGGAACACAACCAAGACTATTAATATTCAACTAACTGCTCTGATTTATTGTGAACTTATGTTTGATATTATTAATGGACGATGTTTGTTTTTCTTAGCAACTGGCCATAACCATTCTTACACACTTTGGTCATTGGATGTTTCTTAGAAAAGAGGAGATCGCCAACACAAGTTTTCATTCTTCCTAGATGAATTAATACCCATAATATTCTTATACTGTTTTACCTATCTTGTTAAATTGCCTGGTCATTGTTAAATCAAATTTACTTAATATGTAAGTTGTTCTTTAAATTATGGTATAGTATTTTGTAGTGTCTAAAAGGAAATATATAGTACAATTGGTAAAAGTTGTGTCATTTATGCTATGCCATCACTAGAACAATGGTGGATGGGAGTTTGCTTATAACCTTCGTATGTATTAGCTCAAATTAGCATAACCTAAAGAATGCATTTTGTGAATACTAGATATTAATGCTATTGAAGAAAGAATTCCTCCTCATGGTTTACCTAGTTGTTCAAACATTTTATTGAGAATTTGAGATAGTTTATGCAAGAGAAACAGTGAATATAGATTAATTAGATTGCACAAAGAACAACTCTATTTCAAAATATGTGGTTTTGAAAGGGAACCAGAAGAATAACAAAAACTACATTGAACAAGAGAATTTTGCATTAACAACTTCATTAAACCATGATTATGCAATAAATTTTTTCAAAAAGTTTAAAAAATTTTTAATGGCAATTTTTTTAAATAAAAAATTTTAGTGGCAAAATTGTCACCATGAAAAATCTTTTTTAATAGTGATATTTAAAGTTGCAACTAAGATAATACTTTTAGCAATAATTCATTTTGTCGCTAAAAGTCCCTTTTTAGTGGTGACTTTCTTTTAAAGTCAAATTCATTAGGCTTTAACGGCCATTATTGTTGCCACTGAAAGTTCCTTATTTTAGTGACAACACTTAAGGTCATCACTAAAATGGTATTATTAAGAGTGACGCTTTTGTCCCCATTAGAGACCTTTTGTTATAGAAATATTGTAACACCACATATTTTTAGCTTGCTTCCTATCATTTCTAAGTCTCACATGATGAATTGTACAAAAGGGAATGGAAAATGGCATTAAAATAATGCCTTATTTCGCGTTGCGTTGCGTATGAAAATTTTATTCGATGTCACGTAGACCGTGTGGGTTCATACCATGCATCCTTATATTTAAATACATCATTACTACTCATTTGCATCACAAAATTTTGCTCATGAGCCAAGGAAACCGAAATGGAACATAAATTGGACTTATTGAATTTTGGCCAAATTTGCCCCCATTCTATCCAAAACTTTGGAAAATCATAACTAAATCTAGAAAAATCAAAATCATGTAATCTTGGTCGTTCTAGAAATCTTGGGATGTCTACTTAATGTTAAGAATATGTACATGTCATAATATCCCACACACAGAGTGTTTGACAAGAAAAATAGTCTGGAGGTCAGATTGGGTCCTGATGCTGTCACAATTTACTGATATGAACTTCAAAAATATCTAATTAATTCTAAAAAAATCCAACATATACAAATGATACCAATTTGGAAAGCTATGAATGTTAAATTTATGTAAAAATAGACTCAAACCAGAGAAAGCACGTTTAGCTGCTGAAATTTAATGGAACAGTGACTCAGGTCGTGCTACACTACTATTGCTGTTCCATAAATTCAAAAATTCATATCTCTTAGTTCAGACCTCCAAATGAGGTTCTTCTAGTTGCTAAAAGTCACTATGAATGCCTATTTTCTGTCTATAAAATTTTGTAGCTATTATACCACGTTTGCCCCTCGGATGACAAAAATTCACAACTGACCAAATGAACAGTACTGGTGCAAATCCGAAATTCTGATATCAACTTTGAAAAATCATAGAAATTCCAAAGACCTCCAAATGACCTAATCTTTGGCTTTCCAAAAATCTCTAGGAAAGATCTACTTGCATGTAAAATTTTAAGTCAAGAAGAGGTCATTTGGTTAGACTTTGTCATAGCTTAAGAATATAACAATTTTGATCCCAACAAGAGGCAAATT
This sequence comes from Erythrophleum ivorense, assembly GCA_026724425.1. Classification (NCBI taxonomy): domain Eukaryota; kingdom Viridiplantae; phylum Streptophyta; class Magnoliopsida; order Fabales; family Fabaceae; genus Erythrophleum; species Erythrophleum ivorense. Next base: position 142,403 of record JAIUCV010001219.1, read on the forward strand.
TGGTTCAAATGAGTCATCCATTATTCCACATACATTTGAGCAACTTAGAAAGCATAAATATAGCATAAATAAGTTCCTCATAAGGTCTAAACCCTCATGCAACTCAAATTCACCATACCACTTCCATAAACATACATACACAAGTGAGCTCCCAAGTGGTCAAAATACACAATTCTATTTATTAAACTCTCTTCTTGATACATATACTAACTTTACATAGTTTTACACTTGTTCAAAGTGTCATGGCTCAAAAATAACATTTACATATCTACTTTGACATTCTAGACATCATAGTACATCAAAAATGGGAAGATTTGCTAAGAGATGGAGATTTAAGCTCCTTGGCTTCCATCCTTTGGATCTTGGACTCCACCTAGATCATATGAGATGAGAGAAAGGAGGGGGTGAGATTCATTAAATCTCAATAGCTCATACACCTATTCAAGGCATACAACATGTCAAAGGTACAAGTATGCAATCAATCAATCTATGAAGTATTCATCTTTTACATTTTTGTGTCACAAACTCATGTCAAGCACAAGAATGAGCTCTAGGGACTTTTAGTTTGGCCTCACCCCATTTTTAAGACTTTTGGATTGCCTCACTCTTGGTTCTTGGGACTTTTAACTTAGCCTCACCCATCTAAGGAACTTTTGGCCTTGTCTCACTCATGCCATGAGACTTTTGGCATCTCCTCACCCACATTAAGGGACTTTTGGCACTACCTCACCCTTATGAGCCATTTCTACCATTTAAAGACATTCAAGAAAGTATATTAGTACCAAAATAGCAACATAATATCAAGTGGCATGTCTCAAACATATATATAAACACACAAGCACACAATGAATGACATATATGCAACAAGAAAAGGTGGAGAGCTACCTTGGTGCAAATTCAAGCTTTACTTTGCTTGTTTCTTCTCCTTTTCGATTCCACAAACACAAGGAGGTGGGGTTGGATTTCCTTGGCCTATTCACAATAAATAATACTTAATTATACTCTTGGAACAAGTTATGACATCCAACTCACTTTTAAGACTATAATTTGTTCTATTTGTCACAATATGGTTCCATTAAGGACCTAATGAAGCAACTACCATAATTAACATTCTTGGTTCCATTTTCTTGCCATATTTAGACCTCTTGACCTCATTTAAGGTCCTTGAAGCCATCACACACTCACTTTCACAAACCTAGGTCCATGTTGCTTCATAAGGTTACATTATTAAAGCCATTGCCTCATCTCCCAACCTAAGGCTTCTAAATTTTTTCCAAGGGTTTCTCCTATCTTTTTTTATTATATAAAGTCCCAAATCAAGTTTGGAACTATTTAAAACATTCCCTAGCTATCTTTAAGGGTCTTGACCTAGTTATGCTTCCATTAAAGACCCATGGAGTTTGGGATTTTTCCTTAAGCGATGGGGCACTTGGAAGGCTCCTTAGGAGTCTTAGAAACTCAAACAAACACTCATATATGATGGGGAAGTCTTGAATCAACCCAGATTTTAAACTATGTTCAAGCACCCTACACTTTTTCAACTTGAGTTTTACTAGTTTTTCATGCATTTCTTTAGTATAATCCATCTTCCCATGGCTTGGTTTAATGGATTCTTTTGGATTATAAAATAGAAACTCTTCCTTCTTCATGGTTCTGTTTGAGACATCCCATCATGGAAGAGGAGAAAGAGAAAAAGAAACAACAAAGGGAGAGAAACTACCTTGCAATCAAGCTTCCTTCAAGAGCCCTTCCTCTTCCTTCTTTCTCCTCCTTAAATTTAAAACTTCCCTCCTCTGATCTAGACCCAAATCAGCACCAAAAATTGCATTAGAACCATGGAAAGATGAAGCAAAAAGGGGAAGATGAAGTTTCAAGAGGAAGGAGCATGAAAACCTTACACTTTCTCACCCTTTCTTTGGCTTTTCTTCCTCCAAAATTTCCTCTCTTTTGTGCGCCTAAGGAGCTGAGAATTTTCTCTGAAAATGAGTAGAAGAAAGTTAATTTAGAGAGGGAGGGCTAAAAATGG